>CAUZXS010004069.1:0-67500 GCA_963585895.1 Sepioteuthis lessoniana
AGAACATTCAATATATATTAGAATATATCCGTGAATTTTTAATTTATAATGTGATTATAGCATTTTCATAAATTTTATTCAAGGTAATGGTTTTAATTGTTTAATACTTCTCTTCGAATAAAAAAAAATAATTTATCAGCTTAAAACTAATTAAACTTTCTTGGCTTTAAAATAATGTGAACTATTTAAGCCTAATTTTAACTTAAATACATGTTTATATAAATGATTTTTCTTCCCAAGCTTTGTTATAAAATAACATTCTTTTTTTGTTTATCAACTCTTACAATGTGCGTAAATATTTCAGGATATTATATACTTCGTTTATTTTAAATGACAATAATAAGTAGGTCGTTGTATATATATATATATATATATATATATATATATATATATATATATATATATATATATATAAGCAGACAATATATATATATATAACTATATATATATATATAAGCAGACAATATATATATATATATATATATATATATATAAGCAGACAATATATATGTATATATATATATATATATATATATATATATATATGTGTGTGTATATATATATATATATATATATATATATATTGTCTGTTTTTATATGCTTGCTTGCGTGTGAATTTGTGTATATATGGGTAAGAATTGTTATTCGTATATATATATATATATATACATATATATATATATATATATATATATATATATATATATATATATATATATATATATATACTCAAGTATACACAGATGTTTTAATCAAATCAGTGATTCAGATTATTTAAGGAAAATTAAAGCTAATTAACTAATTAATCGTTTATAAAAATTTAGTTAGTTTAATCAAACTGGAGAGTTATGTGGTTAAATTAAACAATGTACAAATGCTGTTAATTTATCTAATTTGGCATCTGTAGTTAGTAGATTTAGTTACATAAGTGTGTGTGTATTTATCAACTTAAATATAGGGTAACATTTTTAGTTAGTTATCTCTGACCTCTGAATCACGAACCCGTTGCTATAATTATCAAGCCAATAAAAATATTTAACCTTTTTTAAAACCTTAAAAAGAAATATTTCATTAGCTAGATTTACAAAGCTCAGCTTTTAATATTTTTTTTTCCTTGGAATATATATATATATATGCGTTTACCTGTGTGTGTGTATGCTTTTTTTTTGCTGATAAAAACCCACTCTGTGGTCTAATTTTTTTAAGTTTCCAATTCTTTGCGAATTTTTCCACAATCACATCTTTTCATTGCTGCAGACATTGTGAAATGAATAATTATTCTTACAAAATATTCTTTTTGCTGTTTATCTATAATTTACTTTTTCACATAAATATCGCGGTTAAAGGAGTGAATAAAAAAACAGACACCCTGCCCCACTCCAAAAAATGTACTTGAAGTGTCCAAGTATTTTTTAACTAACAGATCGTTGTCAAGAAAAACTTCAAAAATCAAAAATGACAAAAATGGGACCACAAGTTTACATTTATACCCCAGTTTTACGTATTTAGACACAATGAAACTTTTTTGGTTTCGTTTCTGTTTGAATAGAGATAATTGATGTTAGGTTCGAATCCCATAGAGTCCTCTCCTTATGTTACGTTGTAGCAAACATCACACTCCAACAATTCTATTCCTTCAAAGTTATATTTTTTAGAAACTAGACAATTAATTTATTGATTTAGGAATCTTGTTAAGCAAACATCCCAATAAAAATGAATAAAATAATTCAATAAAGTTGATGAAAATCAATCAATTAATAAACTAACCGTTTACTTGATTTTTTCTTTTTTCTTTGCTTTTTTTTTTTTTTTTTTTTTTTTTTTGGTTTTTTTTCTGGGTTTTTTGGTCGCGCTATTCATACTGTTTAAGTAAGATCAAAATTCAACGACTTGGCATTGCAAGAGAAAAGACAGATAAACAGACGGACCCGATAAACAATTATTTCATATTCCTCATTTTTAATGTTCTTTCTCTTATAAAAGTTTTCTTCTTCGACTCGTAAATTCAGTTAGATCGGATCTTAACTTTTCCCAACGAATTAGGGCTTTTTGTCTTTTGTTTTGTTTTGTTTTTTTTGGGTTTTTAAAAAAATTTTCCAAATGTCCACTCTGATTAATTGGCCGACATGGGGCACTGAAAATGTCCAGTAAGAATCAGGCAGTTTGGTTGGTCGATTGTCCAATTTTTGACTCCCAGTTTTCTTTTGCTCCTAACTGTGTCTGTTGGTCTTCCTTTATTCCTCAAGCAATACGCTCCCTTCTTTAGACCCACCCCTTTTCCCACACCAGTTTTTTCCCCATCCTCTACAGATCTGTTTTCTATATTCCCTAACCCCTACCACCACAACTACACTATCCCTCTTAGAATCTTTCTCTCGCGATTTCTTATTCTTTTCAGAACCACCAGCCAGAACGTATGTGTATTATCTCTTCTTAGAAGGGACGTCAAATACGTAGACAAGTTTAGAAGAATCGCCACTCGCTCTTGTAGTCATTTTTCTTTCTTCCAACCGGGAGTCGTTTGTCTGTTTATTGCTTCTCTGTTCGACTCACCCATTTATTTGGAAACGACCAGCTGTTGAACGAGAAATATTTGGCTGTGCTTTTCTGTTTTTAGCCACAAGCTAGTCTGTGATAAATCATTGTTGAATTTGTTTCAATGCTAACTTCTTCTAGCAGTTTTAGTAAGCATTTTCTTCAACAGACAGAAACACACACACACACACACACGGTGAATTCTCTCTTCTTTTTTAGCAATCATAAATTAAATTCAAATTTAACATTCCTAACAATAACTATCACTTCTCCGTACTGTGTACTACCAACTGTTTTTTTAAGGAATCATAAGAAGTATTAGCCCTTTGCTTGAAAAAAAAGTTACTGCCGTGAACGCTATCAAAGTATTCTGCGGATATCTTTCTTTTTCTTCTTTTAAACTTGTCTTTCTTTTCCTGTAGTTATATATTTATCTGTTTATTTTGGTCTCTCTCTCTCTCTCTCTCTCTCTCTCTCTCTCTCTCTGTTCCAATCAAACGTTTATTTTTTTTTCTTCGTCTTACTTCTTCTCAGTTTTTTTCTCTTAACTTTCCTCGTTTCGCTTTTTCAAGTACGCAAAACAACACTTTCACAGCGAGACGGGCAAAATCCGTCCTCACCCAAACTTGGCGAGGGAAGAGAGCCAGCAGGAGGCACTTTTTGGAATCGTCACAACGCCAGCAGCAGCAGCAGCAGTTCTGCGAGAGAGCGGAGTGAGCATATAGGATTCTTACAGCCAAGAGTAAAGTATAATTACATTTTTTTCTTCAGAGGTGGAGTGTGTGCCTACGTCTTGTAATATGGAACGACACAATCATGTCGACACGGGGGGGTCCCATTCGACATGCGTACCACATTCTGGAAACACTGCCTCTGATTACACCAATATGGCTGTTCGTTATATCTCTCGACCCTCACCGCGGACCTATGACTGCATGCAGGTCGGTGGGGTTGGTACTGGGACCCTCGGCTACTCTTCCTATCCAACCGACTTTGGGTTCATGCCTTCAGCCACCTACATCAGAAATGTTTTCAATTCCTCGAACAGTTCCTTTTTGACACCACCACCGCCTCCTAATGGTACTAGCACGGGTGGGCCACTCATGGACGTACCCGGGGGTTACTGCAGTGGTGGGGTCTCAGCCAAGGAGAATGCCAATAACCAAACACTTCACCCTGCCTACATGGGGGGACACACCGGTACCCACAACTCAAGTCTACCCGGAACAATGAAAAATGACTATTATGCTGCTCTCCAAGATGTAAACACGTATGGTGGACGGATACCCGCTTCGCCTGGATCTACCCCATCGTCCCGGGGTGGCAGTCCTAATAACGACGACTACTGCAATACGGAAAATGAAAAAGGTAAGTTTTTTTGCCATAATTTCAATTCTTTGTTTTCTTCATTGCAGGTGAGTCTCGCCATAGACCAGTAGTTAACATGCTAGCCAACCAGCTGTAATGAGTTCAATAGGTACTTCTCACTTTTAGCATTGTGCCAGGTTCAGAGTTTGGTTTGGTTTGTTAGGTTTTATGGCATATCAACCTTTGTAGGTTATTTAACGCCAAATCCATTTTTATGTAAATAATCTGTTCTATTTAAAACAATCTAGTTTAGCATTGACAAAAACACTTCTATTTCAAACTATTCAAGCAGTTATATGTAATAATTCAGTTAAGTGTAAATACAGTTTTAATGTCGAAGTACGGTTTAATTGTCAAAAATATTTCTATTTCAAACTATTCAGTTTAATCAAACAATTCAGTTTAGCATAAGTATGCTGTTAGTTCTATTTAACCCATAGATAGGGCCCTATCACGTGCTACCACTCCGGGCTAGAGTGGACCTGGGAGTGATGGCAATGAAGGCGTACTCCGCATTCCCCAAAGCTCCAGCACTGCTGGAACCTCACCATCAAATTGTTTAGTGTCATATCAGAACACTCGTTTTTTTTTTTTTTTTTTTATTACCCCTCTGCAGAGGTGCAGTCAGTGTATTCTACAGCCCCAGCCGACTGGGCAAACAGGTTCAGAGTAGCCACGAAAAAGCCTTCATCATTGAATTGGGGTATAGAAGATACCGTATAAAAATGTGTATCCGTTTGGATTTTTTGTTTTCAAATGATTAGTTTAAGAAATGCTAACTTGAGATGTCGAATATTACCTCGCCTGATGATCGACAACATCATACTCGGAGTTGTGAGTTTTTATCTTGTTTTCTTATTTTGTATTATTCTATAAAATATAATATTACAGTTTAAACATAATTGTAATTTTTTTACAAAAGAAAGAACAAAAAATCATTATAAAAATCTTAAACATCAAATATTTTTTAGAATATACTAAATACATCTACAGGGAAGGCCCGGTGGATTTACTTAATTTAGTATTGAATATCAATAACGAATATTAAACATTATACATTGAAAATTTTAGTTCCGTATTTAATTAATAATTACAGACAGGATATGTACTTATTGATAATCACTTTAAACTTTTCCCTAATTTCGTCTAAATTTTTTTTTTATAGGTTAATCGAATGTTAATGTTTGTTTTCAGAGGTGCAAAATAGAGCATTTTAAAGTCTCATTTTCTAGGTTTATTGATAATCTAAAAAAAAAATTGTATTAAGATTCTAGATTCAAATTATGATTTGAGTTTCCTTGTACATTGTTCTTGATTTTGTATGTTTGAATAAAATTACGTCAATTCAAAACATTTTTTTACAAGTAATCCTGTAAATATATTTCCAAACTATCTATTGAATTGTTTGAAGGACTTTAATAAAAGTTGACTTTAAATTATTTTACGTGCTTTTCGTTTGTTTTTCTTTTTTCACACATTCGATTTAATCAAAGATTAATGATTTTTTTTTTCGATGCTAGTTATCAACACTGATAATCTGTTATGGTAAAGTTTGTTCAAATGGACTCTTAGATCATCATTTGGTGATACTGTCAAAAGTTTGTCTTGCAATATGAAATACGATTTTATAACTGGAGAAAAAAATCAAAATAATACATACTTTATATATTCAACTGTAATAACCCTAATTAACTCTGTCATATTATTATTACTAGTAATTATCTTAACTATTAATTCCATAGTATAATATGATTAATTTCTTAATCACTGTTGTTTTTATTAAAAAAAGGAACGATATTGATTTGCTAAAAGGAAATATTTTTAAAAGCTGCTAAAAGAAGCCGAAAACAAGTCGAAATTAATTTGTAAAAAGTTATGAATAATGAACAAATAGTTCATTTAAAAATCACTAGGGGATACGCAGTTAACTTTCATTCGAAAGTTCTAAAAGTATTTTTACAAATAGATTTAATTGTTTCGTTTAACAATTCGTCCAAGTTTTAAAAATAGAATATTACTGAGAATCCACTTACAAAACAAAACAAAAATGCTTTTTTTTTTTTATAAAACTGACTTCATCTTGTTTCAGTTGTATTGAAAGAAACTTTTTTGTTTTGTTTTTATTTTGAGTTGATTCTCAGCCATATTTTATATTCAAAAACTTTGAAGAATTCTATCAATGCATTTTGTTATCTTCATATTTTCTTTAAATTTTTATCAAATTTTAAGCAATCTATTTTTGAATTGTTTAAGCTAGTAGCTAAAAATGAAAAGCATCAATCCCTCGTTTCATAAAAAGACGAAAAAAAAACAACAAAAAACAAATCAGTAGATGCACGATTTATAGCAAGAAGGTGCAAGCAGGTGAAGATAACAAAAATCTCCACACCCAAGCATTCTGCACGTGTTACATAGCATCTCAGTTTTATTTTCTTAAACCCAACTAAAGTGTTGGTATTATACTCATATATATATATATATAATCATGTGTGTGAGAGAGTGAGTGTGTCCAATATGTTCTAGATATTATGTACACATTTTGATGAAAATCGTATTTCTGATTATGGCTTGAAAGTTTATTGAACCTTTTTAGAAGATTAAAGAGAAAATATTATCAAAATCATCAGCAACAGAGTAATTTTGGGGATAATTATTTCCGACCCCAAAACACGCACGAAAACACACTTTATCAACTCTGAAGTTTGTCACTTTTTTTAGATAAGCAAATCTATAAGTAACGAAATTTTTTTTCCTAGGGCCCCAATAGGTCAACATTTACTTATACTTCGACCAAAACTTTTGTTTCAAGCATTCCCGATTACAAGATTAACCTACTCAACCAAAATGATTGTTTATTTTCAAAGGGCTAAAAATATTCAGAAAAACAATAGCATACAAAGTTCAAAGCTGGTTGAGGGCGTATGTTTTTGATCGAAGATAATAAACTGAAAAATTACCCTGAATATTTTGTTGATTGTTATTGTAATATTTTCTCTTTAATCTAAAAGATTCAATTCATTTTTTAGAAATAATTAGAAATACGATTTAAAAAAAATATATGATTCCTAGAATACCTTGAGCACACACACACACACACACACATATATATATATATATATATATATATATAATACACGTGTATTTACGTAAATATCCTAGTTGGTTGGTTGGGTCTTGTGGCATATCAACCTTTGTAAGTTATTTAACGCTAAATCCATTTTTATGCAAATAGTCAGCTCTATTTCAAACAATTCAGTTTAGCACGAGTACACACTTTAAATGTCAAAACAGTTCTAATTCAGCTAATTCAGTTGAGTATAAGTACATATTTTTTTAAACGCAGTTAAATATCAAAACAGTTCTATATTAAACAATTCAATTTACTGTAAGCATAGTTTCAATGTCAAAAACAGTTCCATTTCAAACAATTCAGTTTAGCCTAAGCACGCTGTTTAAACGTAATTAGTTTAATTGTCAAAAACATTTCTATTTCAAGTTATTCAGTTTAGTCAAATAGTTTTAATTCAAAAAATTCAATTTAGCATAAGTATGCATTTAGTTCTATTTAACCCATAGATAGGGCTCTATCAGGTGCTACCATTCCGGACTAGAATGGACCTAGGAGCAATGGCAATGAAGGGGTACTCCGCATTCCCCCAAACCCCAGCATAACAGAAACCTCTACATCAAATTGTTTAGTGTCATATCCAGGACATTCATTGGAGGGGTCTTACCCCTCTGCAGAGAAGCAGTCGTTATATTCTACAGCCCCCCTACTGCCGCTGACGGGGCAAGTAAGTATCCTAGTTTACTTGCTACCAAACAAGTTTGGCCAAACTTGAGATGCTAATTTCCTTTACGTCTCAGAGTTTTTAATAGTATTTGTTGTTGGAGCAGGGTTTGGGGAGCATTTGCTCCAGGAGGTGCACGAACCTCTGTTTCGTTAGGAAGGTCTAATTCATACAGATAAGCCCATAAAATTGACAATTGTTTGAGTCCCACCCAAACTAGCTTTGGGACTGAGACATCTAAAACAAAAGTAAAAGATTTTTCGTGGAGAATGCTAGTAAAATTGTTTAAGAAAATTGCGCTAATATATTATTTTTAATACCAAACAACGCTAGTTTCTCCTAATATATATATATATATATATATATATATATCACCGAGCACTTTTTATGCAAAAATTTCTCATATATATATATATATATACACACTAATCCCTCTGCACGTACAATATGTGACACAATGTCTATTATTCAGTGAAGTTTAACGCGATTAAAGTCAGTGTTCCTTCTCCAGGACAAGTTGCCATACCAAGGTTAGAGAACCAAGTCTGCCCTACTATTTATTCATAGTTGGGTGGAGAATAGTTGCATTCATATCCTTCTCATGAGTATTAGTGCTATGTTAAATGTAAACAGGCTCGACCAGTATTTGAACTCTGGTCGCCGTGTCCATTTCCTTCGACGGTTACCAGTACACCAGTAATGCAACCTCTAATATATGTGTATATCTGAGTGTTTTTATATACTTAAACGTACAGATATAAACATATTTGTATATACTCTTTCTGTCCCTCTCTCATATATATATATATATATACACTCTCTTGCGCGTGCGCGCTCATAAGCATATACACATGTTCATGAATATATACCTGTATATTTTTATGTTTCTATACATATATGGTATATGTTTTTTATGTTTATACATATTGTTTGCAGTATCGCCTTTTGCAAAGAAATCAATAATGCTAGATTCTCCTGTGTCCCAGACAGTTGAACCTTCTTTACTGACCGCTTCGTGCGGAGCATTTTTCTTTACCAGAGAGTCAGTGAATGTTCACTCTATAGACTGTTTTTTCAACTCTAGCTCATCGCCCATTTGAACACATGCTTAGCCCATTTGTAAATACATTTTTGATTTTTAAACATGCTTCTCCATATGCATCACACCTTCAATAAATTTCTCATGAGTTACATTTTTCAGCCACCAGGAAACTAATGACAGATTTCTGTTAAAGCCTGGAGCACATTTTGTTTAGCCGCCATTTTGAATAACCGCAAAACAAATATTTGGTAAGGTTAAAATAATTGTCATAAACCAATTCCAAACAATGCAAAGTTTACATTTACAGCTAAGAAAAAAAATCCAATTATTTTGCTTTTTTTTTTTTTTTATTATCTTATTTATTGAATGACCCTCCAATATACAAATTTTTGCCCCCTCCCTCACATACATTCCCATGTAGATTTATCACTACTACTTACCCTTGTAATTACGCCATAATTCTTTTCAATTTAAAGATTTATCCCCACTTTTAACATCCAATGCTCTTTTTACTGAACACTTCAAATTAAGTGTTATTTAGAAATGAACAATGAAAGCTTTTCTTTCTTAATTTCATCATAACATGTAAACACGCACACGTGTGTGTGTGTGTGTGTATATATATATATATATATATATAGTGTGTGTTAAGAAATGTTGTCTTGAAGATATATACACAAAACATTTTTATATGTAATATAATAACAAAACGGATATACATTTTTGGAACACACTGTATGTACACACATACACATTTAACTTACCATATTTCTGCAAGTGTGTGTGTGTGTGTGCGCGCATTTGGATGTATGAGTTGTATGTCGTTCGTTGTTACTCTTTTTTTTTTTTTTTTCTTTTTTTTTTTTTTTCTTGACAGATCGCAATTGGAGCTAGCGTTAAATTGACTTACCTTTTCTTTTCTTTTTTATTACCTTTCTGCGGCAGTGATGGGTTGGGAATGGAAGAAGTAATGGAGAAGGAGGTGGAGAAAATCTTTCGTTTCGCTTCCATAGTTAACAGGCACAAAGTAAAAAGTCCCTCAAAATTTAGAAAGAAGAAAATCGTTTAATTTAAAGATATTTCTTTTAAATAAAATTGAGTCTTTTTCTTTCAAAAAACAAGAAAAAGGAAACTTTGTATTTTATACTCTAGTAAAAACGACATCATTACTAGTATTAAGTCGTAACATGTTAAATGTTGGATTTCACCACAGAAAATCAAGATTATATATTGTAAATAGAAAGAGTATTCCTTTGATAAAAGTATTAGCTCATGGTCATCCTAAAGGATACATTTTTTATCACAAGTAATTATTAATTTGATCAAACAGTGAATATACTTCGAAACTATTCAACTTTTGGTTTTCTATCTATATATGAAATATTATTCTCTCCAGTTTTTCATTATTTATTCATTTGTGTATTTATTCGTACTTCAGCCAAATGATAACAATAGATATACAATTCTGTCGGATTTACTGAAAACAATCGAATTTCTCTTGGTTGATTAATTTTAAAGATATGTCAATTTCTCAGCGTTATTTTATAACTTGAGGTTAGGGGATTGTTTACTGTACACTTAAATTTATATTTTTAGTAGTTGTTTCTCGAGAGTCTTTTTAATACAGTTATGATATCAAGTATTCTAATCTAATACAAATAATTTTCACACTGTTGTATGGTTTCATATATTTCAGTCTAAATCAGAGAACAAAGTTTGCGACGAAGGAATCATATGAAAAGTGATACACAAGAATGGAATAATATGACGTGTAGTGTCAGCTAATCAAGTTGAATCAACATCTACTTAAATCCATTTTGATGATATCAAATTGTGAATTGCCACATATCTAAAACATATGGTAGAATTTGATACAACAGAAGGATAGGCAAATTTACAATAACAAATTATACAATACACACCTACTTGAATGCATCTTGATGGCACTAAAAAACAAATCAGCGTTAACCTGATACTACACGTGTTACGACTTAATAAAACAGTAGAAGAGAGAAATATGCTATAGTAAATGATACAGTATAAGGCAAAAACTATTTAAATTCATCTGAATCATAACATTGATTTCCCTGAAAACAAAAGGAAATCATAAAATATTAAATCAATTTACATTTAAAAGAAAATAATAGAAAAGTTGCCCAAGATTTTTTGGTTGTTGATTTTTTTTATTTTTTTTTTTCTGCTTTGTTCTAGTCTATTTATTTAACGGCATATCAACTAGCTCCTAATGGGTTATTTAATGCCGTAATTTGATCTATTGGTAAATGATTTGCTGTTATTATTACTATATTTTTAATGGTCCGTTATGTCTTTTTAATTGCGCTTTTTTTATGATAGTCTTTAATCATTTGTTTGTATACAGATGGTTTCAAGTATTCCTATTTAAGGTTGTTTTTTGTTTTTAGTATATCAATCTTTGTAGGTTATTTAATGCCAAAGCCATTCTCCTAGAAGAACCGTAGTGGTACAATTTAACCCATTGATGAGAGGATAAGGGGGTTCATACCTTTCTCAAGGGCATTTGCCCGAAAGTGAACGTAATAGCGGGACTGGAGTACGAACTCGCTTACTACGATTCCGCAGTCCATCACTTTAACCATTACACCACGAGGACACCCCCTATACCTATCTAAGACCAATAATTTTCAAGCCATACTTTATAAAGTAACTAGTAAAATTAATCCTAAGTAAACAATTATCGCTTCAAGAGACTATTCTTAATGGAAATTATTTGGACACGGTATCAAGTACTCCTGTCTATTTATTTATTTATTTATTTATTTTAAGTAGTGGCATTATATTATAAAATGAATTACCATGACCAGAAAATCCGGCAAACGCTACGTGTGACATACGGAACCACTGAACAGTGGTTCCGTATGTCACCCCACTCTTTGCCTGATTTTATGGTCATGGTAATTCAATTTCTTTTCCGGTCTAAAAAATTTTTTAAACATATATAGGATCCTGTTAGATTTTACCACTTCGGTTCAGAGTGGACCTGGGAGTAATGATAATGAAGGTGTACTCTACGCCCTTCAGAAATGTCTCATCATTAGATGCAGTTTAGTGATATACCTAGGACACGTTTTTCTTTTTATGGCTGTGATGAGGAAACGTAGTAACTGAAACAATACAAATGAAAATACTGGTTCGATTGCTCCTTTAGGTTAATGTCAATATTTATGATTAACGACAAAACATCTGACAGTTCTATGATGGATCGAGAATACAAATGTTATGATGGATACAAAAGAGAAGATGCACGTATGAATAATGTATTGAATTATGACAGAACATCTTAATTTCCAAATCTATTTACAAATATCAAGCAATAAAAGAGAGCCTAGAAGTTGTGAATATTGATACACATTAGTATTTAATGAGAATTCGGTATTTAATGGTTTGCAAGATTGACTAAGTCTCTATGAGATTAGTAAGAACTATCAAAAAGGAAATCCTGGATATACCACGAATCTGAATCCGATATCGAGGCTCCAGTTCTTGATCTCTGGGAGTGCTGAGTTCCCCTTCATTGGCATTACTCTATTTTGACTCTAAGTGGAAGTATTTGCTACGGTTCAATCTATGATTCAAATAGTGCTGTTTTATCATTTACAAATGACTATTATAATTAGTCATTTGAAACCATATAACCGCATGCCAAAAAGGACTATTTTTTAGTAAAAATTATATGAAACCATATAATTATTGGTATTGAATAGAACTACTTAAATCTATACTACTGTGGGCAAATTATTTGTATTTAAGAGGAATACTTAATATCACATAATCATGTGGAAAAAAATTGTACGAAACAACAAAATTTTAAAAAATGGAAATATGTACGTACAATGAATGTGATTTCCTAATCTAGGCATAAAATTAGCCTAGACAGGTTGACATGCCGTTAATCAATTACTACTTACCATTGTCTCACGATGAGGAACTTTTTGTGTATGTCTGTTTCTGTTTTGCAGAATTTTTTATCTTAACCTACAGCTGGTATTAAAGATATTGAAAGACAAATAAGAAAACAAGAAAAAAATTATTTTCTTCCAAGAAGCCTGCCCCACCCAGTGTTAAAGATATTAAGATAGCAATTAATTAACGAATTTACAAAAAAAAAGCAAAACCTCACAAAAAAATGTCACAAAATAATCAATTTTCGTGCCGATTGCTTTCGTATTCCCTGTATAATGACTGATGTGGAATTTTGTGTACCGTGTCAGGTGTTTAATTCAGAAATTTAAGAATCTACCACCTGTGGCCAGGTGCAAAGTAAAGAAACGTGTTGAGAAAATCCCAAGCAACCATGTCTGTCTGTCTGTCTGTCTCTGAATTTGTACGGGTGTGCCTCACGCTTTATATAACATTCAGACATGGTAGATTTTTCAACGTTAGTTTTGTTATCAGCTGAAAGTATTAACTAACTAGCGGCATTGGAATAAAACCTACCATTTTATCCACTCTACAGACACACGCGTGGGGGTGTGAAAATAAAGTAGATTTTAAAAATCTAATCGGTTTGAGGATGACTCGTTACCATATACTACTGCAGAGAAAGAAAGCTTTCATTTCGAAATAGAACCCGAACTATCTTTAGCGTCTCTGATTTACATCCAGTTGTAACACTCGCATATTGTGTATGCTATAAATAACATCAACTTGGAGACTTGAGCATATGTCCAATAAAAGAAATTTGGAGACTAACTTCCTACTGATTTTGAGTGGTTACTTACTTACGAAGAGTAACGTGGGTTTTAGCACAAGTATGAGGCACTCTGTGAGAAGCAAGAGCACAAGTTTTTAGCAATGGTTTATAAGATTAGCTTGCTTACTATAACACCACAAGGCGTTTCAGCTTGGAGTAGCAATAAAAATACTGATTTGTGTTTGATGTAAAAGGGTACCAATATGCCTTCTCAAAACATTCCACCCAGTCGTAGACAGACATACACACACACATTCTAACTATATGTTCAGTGTGTGTGGGAGGGTTGTACTGTTATATCAATGTCGGTGTTCAGCTTAGTTGCACAATCTGTCGGAACGAATCTCATTTTAAACCTCAACAATCGTAGAAAAATATATAAACAAAAAGAAGAAAAACAGCCCTCAAAGTGATATAAGGTTTCTCTGGCTTGTAATTATACCGACGAAAGTTGATTTTTATCTTTTACTACTTAAAAAAGATTATTAAGACCCCCAACTTACCCCTCCCCAAAGGTGAGCTGGGTATGACGCTAAACAGCAACTGGTGGTGAGGTTCCAGTTCTAGAGCTCTGGAGGATGTGGAGTACCCATTTATTGCCATTACTCTCTGGTCCACTCTGAACTAGAGAAGTAGTTCCTATTAGAGTCCTATCTATGGGTCAAAGAGATCTGTTTGAAAACCATTTGTATTAGATAGAAATACTTGATACCATATAACTATATGATTTTTTGCATGAAGCTATACTTGTCTAGAAAAAGATTTATTATTATTATTTACTTAAAACCATATAACTGTATGCAAACAAATAATTACTATTGAATAGAAATTGATACTTGGTACTAAATAAAATTGTCTAAATTATTTGTATTAGATAGGAGTACTCAAAGCAATACAATTGTGTGTAAATTATTGGTATTAGATAGGAATACTTGAAATTATATGACTTTGTGCAAAACCTCTTAAGAAACTATAAAAAATATGAATGTATGCAATTCCTTAATCTCAAGGCATAAAATAATCCCAGACGGGTTCATGTGTCGTTAATATCAAATAAACTATCATATAATTGCAAAGTGCTTTCATAATTAAAAAAGTGAACAGAATAGCTTTTGTTTTGTTTTTTTAAGGCCCAATTTTAGAAGTTTTAAATACATGAAGATTATAAACTGATTGCACCGTGTGAAAATGTATAATAGGGGTCACATATTCCGCAGTTTCTGCCTGAGCATCTAAGGGGGGTTATTGTTCTATAACCGAACACGTATTCACCCATATGCAATAGTGAGATGCATAATTCTGTGTATAAACAGGCTGCTGCACAGTTTAAATTGACATCCGTTTAAGGTCGAACTCCTTAGCAGAGGGGGTAAGAATTTATACTGCAACCATCCTGATAAGACCTCATCTTTCAGAGGTTGATGGTCGAGGTTAACCCCTGATGCCAGCAGCATACCTAAGTCAAGTCCGAGGAAAATAGACGATTTTCATCTTCTTCCTCACGAGTTAGGCATTGTGATAAGATACTTTGGGTCAAAGGATTTTTTAAAAATAGTTCTGGATCACATTCGTCAAAGTGGATCGGGTATACATATTAAAAACAGCCTCTGTAAAGAATCCAACTTTGTTCGACAATTCTATTTTATGGGTACATAAACTATTAATCACCCCTGCATATCTACAAACTAATAAATATTCCCTCTTATAATTGGGTATTTGGTTAACGCAGATCTGTTGTTATTATTTTTGGCAATGGTTTTTGTCTCCAAATAATTGGGTCCATTTCAAATTAATTTCCTTACAGGGCTGAATTTTTCAACATCTGGAATTGCCTCAGCCTGCCTGCCTCTCTCTCTCTCTCTCTCTCTCTCTGAAATGCCAATAATCAGTTCCAGTATATTAAATTGGAAACTAGCAAGGTTACCAGACACATTTTCTTTTCCTCACTCATTATTCATTTTTTTAACGCGGTTGTTTCCCTTTTGAAGTGATTTTAATTAAATATTGGACTAAAAATAATTTTCGTTTGACAAAACACATGTTCTTTAACTCAGACATCGGATAATGAAATTGGTAAAAATACTGAGGAGAGTCCTGGAGTATCGAAGAGACTTTCTTTCACTTGATCTACAGCAAAAATTATCAGAGTAAGACATAATTGTAATAGCAAAAAGCGAAAACAGATTAAAAGAATTCGTAAACTTTTTTAAAGTTATTTTTTCTAGATGAACGTTTAAAATTTCATGTGATACAAATTCACATTCGTGCATTAATTGGAAAGCGTCTTGTAAAGGATTTTACGAATGTATTGACTATGTAAGTACATGGTCTGAATATAATAATGAGTCTTTACAATTTGTATATACACCACGTTAAAAACAAACTATTTTAGCCAAAAGCAAAGTAAAGTAGAAAAATACTAAATAACATCAATAATTTCAAAAATAGTATTTAAGCAAAGATATATATTCTAAGAAAGGTGTTTCGTCATGTGTCACGTAAATAAAACTGTCTGAATCAAAACGAAGTGATTATAAAAAAAATAAAAATAAAAACTTGTCTAATCCAATAAAATGAAAAGTAATAGTATTTTATTTTAGAATCTTGAATCGGTAATCCATACAGCGTGGAATAGAGTTGTTTAGTTTCTTGGTTGAATGGCATATCAACCTTCGGGGGTTATTCTATGCCAAAGTCATCCTAGAACTATTTAACCCATGGTTGGATGAATAAGAGAGTTCACGCCTTTCCTAAGGGTATTAGTCCGAAAGTGGACGTAATAGAGTTCGAACTCACTTGGTACAATGTCACAGTCCAGCTTGTTAGCCACAATACCACAGAGTTGGAAGAAAACAGTTATAGAATGATTAGGAATCGATAAATTGCTGAATAATGTTTTTGTTAAAGTTTGTGTTCGATCAATTGATTGGTTGATTTGAATGGTATGGCAAGAGATTAGGGAATAACTTTCATGTTTATATTTTTTGTCGAGGTGTTTCTGATATCTTTTTTTGTTTTTTCAGACAGTTCATGTGTTGATAATTAAGTCTCCTCTGAAGTAATTTCATCGATCTGAATTTCTCGTGCCAAATTTATCGGTAAATTAAAAAACAAAATAAAATAAACAATTCTGACCCAGAATTGTATTACACGTTAGGGTCCCATGTGTTAATATTCATGTAAATATATATTGAAAGTGTTCACGAGATTTACAAACACTTAGTAATCTAATTTTGATGAAACAAATAAAAATAAAATATTTACACTCAGAATTTCCAAACATATTCAGATATTTTCTTAAAGATTATTTTATTGCTCTGATTTTAAAATGTCACTTTATCCTCAGTTACTATAAAAAAAAATTGTCAGCGAAAAACTCGCCTACTGTTGTATATTGGTTGGCCAATACATCTCACAAATCTTATTCCCAAATATAGTGAGTTCGATCCTCCCGGAGTGCCCCACTATCAACTTGTAATAGACAAAGCTTAGCTTTGTAAATACGTGTCTCAATGAAGGCAAAAAAAAACTCGTCACGATGGCCAATAAATTGTTTTAGTGAGTTCGGTCCTCACTGAGTGCCATATGCTTGTTGCCTTGTATCAAACTCAGTCAAACTTTGTAAATATCTATAAGCCAAGAATTAGGAGAGCCAAAAATATCACTTAGTGACCGTGTGTGTTAGTCGACGTCGCTCCTATGGGACTACACCTGCTATACGATCAATGTTTTCTCGCATACAGGAAACCAAGTAAGAAGCCGGCAGCGTAGAATAAATAAACTCCCACTTCATTTTGGGAAACCCAGTTAACACATGTTTCATTTCCTCTTCTTTTTAATTCCATTTTCCATAATTTCTGCATATTTTCTGGCGATGTCTCCCACAACTACAACATGTTGTGAATAAGAGTTTGCGTTTAACCCGTTTTTATTTGTGATTTGAAACTCTTCAAAACTCTATAGAATCCTTTAAAAATCGTTTGGGATATATGTAAAGTCATACAAATAGGCTTTTTTACGTTTTATTACTGAGGACATGTCTTAAACTTCTTCATAGCGTAAAAAAATAAACGAATAAAAAGTAATTTAATCTACTATCCCATTTTTAATATAACATCATCGGTAGTGACTATATGTTACATTCCCTTTTTCTTGGTCTACTAATTTACTATTTATATATCTAGTTATCTTAATTCGGACTTGTCTGACACAAGGACAAATGTGCGGAGTAGAGGCTCGGAAGAGTATGTTGCACGAATCTTCCAAATAGAAATTGTTTATTTCGAAATTCAGCATTCAAAATTCTTGTTTTATCATCATTAACGGTTTTCCGACTATTGTCTTCATCTTTATTATTATTTCCACAACGTTTCGGCCGATATGTCCTCCTGCCTTCTTCAGGTGTTTGTCGAACGTGGGAACCTTCACGGAAATCCGAACTATGTCCTTTATTGAATCCCCGGGAGTCGCCTGTTCTTATTCCGTTAGCCATAACCGGGTACAAGTGTTAAGTATTCCTGTATGGTTACTCGCCTGCAGTCAGGATTGAACCTTCTTGCTTTATTCACATCATGTAAGGCAGATCAAATTTTAGCTTAGTCTGGCATTTAAGGTAAAATGAGACAAGAAAGATTGTGTTGCGTCAATCTCCCTTAAAGGGTAAGACTTCTTGCTTGTCTAGGAGGTCAGATTCGAAGTCCAGTTTTCTTTTCTTCGTTTTTTGTTTTGTTTCCGTTTTTTTCCCATATGGCCTGGGGAAAGTGGCAAATATCACAACACTCCATTACTTGCAAAGTAAAGACAGAGATGTTGAAGTATTTGATCCTCACCGGATGATAGTGCGGTACTAACCAAAGCTTAGTTGTTATTTACAAAGCTTTTGCTTAGATTTAGGTCAAGGCCGGATTTATAGTTCACTCTGAGACTCGAACTCACTCGTAGTGATTTGCTAGTCTGAATAGTTAATTATTACCCTACACGAGGCGCCTCCTAAGCAAAGCTTAGTAGATATCGACAAAAGAAGCCTGCACTTATGAAATCCCTTACAATGACTTGCAAGATCAGTACGCTTACTTCGTCTTGTCTATGGGACTTAAAAATTGGTTGAATGTGTCACCTGCGAAGGAGTTAGATCCAACCCCATTAAAAAAGGTAGGGTATCTTGATTATAACTCTATACTGTATATGATTGTAAGCTTCAGTTCTGAAGCTCTGGAGGGTAGCCCTTCGCTGATATTACTCCAAGTCTTTTCTAACCCAGAATTGTATTACACGTTAGGGCCCCATGTGTTAATATTCATGTAAATTTATATTGAAAGTGTTCACGAGATTTACAAACATTTATTAACTAAGAATAATTTCTCTCTCTTTCTCTCTCTCATATATATATAAAAAAAAATTTACTGTATTTTTTCGATTTACTTAATTTTGTTATCTGTCTGATGATTGTTGTTTTGTAAAAAAACTCCATGAAACTCAGGGGTCGCTGATTAAATTACATGGCATTAAATATATAAATCTATTATATATTTATTATTATTATTATTATAAATATTATCATATAATAGCTCTATCCTCGATATTGAGCACTCACCATATTATATTGCACTTGGTTCCCCACAAACCCACAAAGTGATTTAGTGACAACCAACACTGGCATATATATATATATATATATAGATAGATAGTCAGAGAGAGTGATAGTTTTAAACTAATAAATCTTCAAACTATATACAATTTTGTTTGCACTTTAATTACTGAAGCTATTGAATTTTCCCGCCAAATGTTTGTAATTTCCCCATACCCACAATGTATACTTAAAAAGACACACGAGGACAATCGTGGTTTGGAGTCGATTTCATTTGATATGGTTACTACTTGCATTGCCTTATTCGCTCGATTATGACCCCTTGATGACCAGGTTGAACAACATCCGTGGGCTTTGTGACAGAGTAAACTAAGCTAAGTAAATATCGATCCCAGATTGAAATTAACCCAGCGTATTATATAAATGTAAACTATAATATATCATAAGTAATTGTTAACCTGACTTTTCCTTCATTTTTGAAAATTAGTTTTTATTTTTAGAACGTTATACCAATAAAAATAGCCCCGTCAGCTGGAGCTGTAGAAAACACCAACTGCATCTCTGCACAGAGGTAAGACCCTCCCTACAACAAGTGCTCTAGATATGACACTAAACAATCTGAAGGTGAAGTTCCGATAATGATGGAGCTTTAGGAATGCGGAGTACCTCTTTATTGCCATTGCTCTCAGGTCCACTCAGGTCCGACGTAGGAACACCTGACTGGGTCCTATCTAGTGACGTATGCTCAATTGAATTGTTTGAAATAGAACTGTTTGATCACTTGACTGTCCGCATCTAAAAATTTGTTTAGAAATCATATTTAATATATATTTGAAAACAGGATTTGGCATTAAATAACCAATAATTGTTGATATGCTACCAAACCAATCCAAACCAATAAAAAACATTACTAATTTATTTTTTGGTGGGGGCCAAATGTGGTCGGACTGTTAAAGTAGTTGTGGATTGATTGATTTTAATGGTATGTCGACCTGTCTAGGATCATTATATGCCTACAGGTTTGGGAAGTGCATCCATTTCGCATTTATATTCCAATTTTTTTAGCGTAGCCATTTCTTAAGACGTTTTTTTAATACAGTTATAATATCAAGTATTTTCACATAATACTTACAATTTAAACTCAATTGTAAGTATTCCTATCTAATACTAACAATTCATACTCAATTCTATGGTCTCAAGTAATTATTTCTATTTAATGATAACCATTTGTTTACACTCAAGTTATTTGGCTTGAAGTAACTAATAATAATCCTTAGTAAATAATTTTAGCTTCCAGTATGCGCTGGGCCTTCGGGTTGGGTTGTTGTTATGACTTGTTCTCAAGTGGGGTTATCCTCTTAGGTCTTTGACTGCTTGCAGGAATAAGTTTATTGCTTAGTGCCTGAGGCGTCCCAAAAGGGGAATGCCGACGGGGTCAAGAATTTTTGCAACTGCCGCGCATGAGTTTCGACTCGGTGTCATATTCTGACACGGCCGCATGTCAAATAAATCACAGCTTCCAGTAATACAAATAATTTAGAGATATGTGGTATCAAGTATTCTTATGTAATGCTGATAATTTTTACACAGATCTATTTGAGTCATAGATGGGGCCATAACAGATACAACCTCTAGGGGTCATATTAGACTTAGGGATAATAGCAATAAAGGGATACTCCACATTCCTCAAAGCGAGTCATACCAAAGACTCAAAAAATGGTACTTGATACCTCCTTGCTTGACACTCAGCATTAAAGTACGTATCAAGAGCAAAGTGGAGCAATCCAGGAAAAGGAGTAGCGCCCTCTCCTACGCTTTGGAGTTGTAGCTAATGAAAATGGAGCCTTCGAGTCACCCTCAACTACGGTCACCAACTTTTTCTTATATATATATATATTATTGGTATTAATTAATAATGAAAATTCTTCATCTGAAAATTCAAACTAATTTCAGATTCATAAATCCTTCTTATACACATTAAACACGTATTTTCTCTTGACCTCATTTTTCTTTCACTCTAATTACTTTCTAATAAAACTCCAAGTACAAATAATTAATCCCCCACAACCAAGTAACCCGATTTATTTATTAACGTTTTTCTTATTATCAAGTGTTCCACTGTTTAGCTCTTGGGTCTAATCTGATCGACAGCAAGCTGCCTCGTTTTGGGGTAAATTAGGTGATTAGGAAGCTAGTCTGGCAGATCATGACTACAAAATCAAATTCTCTTTTGGTGAACCAGAATTTTATAACTTTAAACAAAAGTTAAGGTAAACTAGTTTGATTATGGCAATGTAAATTTGGACGTTTCATCGTTGTATAGTGGCAGGCAAGCTAGATGATCAGTTTCTGACTAGTGCATGTGAGTTCAAGCCTTGCTTCCTGCCTCATACTTGTCCTTGTGCCAGACAAGTATCCACCGCCTATTCATCTCTTGAAATGCCAGGTAATTTTACCAACTCAAAAGCATATTAATTTCTCTCTTTTTTAATACTTCAGAAACAAAAGTTATTTTCAATTTATGAACTTGACAAATATAATCTTAAAATAAATGAATAAATAAATAAAAATGTCCTTTCTATAGTTTTAGAATTATTTGCATAAGGCACTTGGCAGAGTTTAATTTTAAGTTTTCATTGAGTAAATAAGCAAAGTAAATTTGGCGACCGTAGGCGAGAGTGTCCCGAAGGCTCCCTTTTCGATAGCTACTACACCAAGGTGTAGGGGAGGGCGCTACTTCTTTTCCAAAACTAAACCTATTAAACTTACCATTAATCCTAGTTCCTTGTCAGAGTCTAAAGGATTTTTTAAATACGTCAATACAGCAAAACATGTGTTTGTGCTGTGTGATCCCGACTGATTGGTCAAATCTAACCCGTCGACTCCTCAAGATGCATTATAATGATAGCTAAATACTCCTTGAGTACTCACCGTAATCTGCTCAGTGTTGTTTCTCTCTGAGTCGAGCTATGCAAAACTTATGTTATACATGATATGGCTCTAATTATAATCTGATTCAGTAAAATATAGTGATCTCTTTACAAGAATGCAGCCAATACAATAAAACAAGGTAAATTCACTCACGACTAGAGCTTCAGATAAGCTGATATTCACACATATGAACTATCATTTCATTGTTGATACATAATTATATCTCACGTTACCCTCTCCCTTATTCTGCGTTTCATATGTCACCACAAGTTACACACTTATCCGTCTGATGATTGTGATTACACAAAATTCTCAGGAATGATAATGAAATATTTTCGGTTTAAAACCTGTTCTTTTATACATGCTACGTGCAATTTTTTCTATATCATGCACAATTTGTTATTATAATTTACGAAACTCTTTGCTTCGATGAGGCACAAGGCCGAGTGAATGGGGCACCCAATGAGACTCGAACTCACTCGTAAGAGTTTGCTTGTCTAGCTTGCAAACAGTGAGCCCAAAAATTTCTGCTATTTTAAACATGCTGTCAACCACTTCAATATAATTTGATAAGAGGAGTAGTCCTCGTGGAGTAATGTTAAAGTGATGGACTGTGGAATCGTAGTAAGCGAGTTCGAACTTCAATCGAGCTATTATGTTCACTTTCGGGCAAATAACCTTGAGGAAAGGTGTGAACCCCTTTATACTCCAAGCTATGGGTTAAATAGTACCTCTACTGTTCTTCTAGAAGGGTGGCTTTGGTATTAAATAATCGAGAATGGTTTGATGTGCCAAGAAACCAAATAATTTAACAAATGTAGACCAACTTTCATTTTTGCCAGACTTCAACTAGCTATCGATAATTTTTCTTATTATTGTTATAACCAAGTATTTTCACCAGCATAGGGTAGTGGTCTTGAGTCTGAGAGACAGCAAGTCTCCTGGATCCTTCTCAGTATTCTTAATGCTGTGGTCTGGATGGTCTGGATTCTTCTTCTGATTTCCAATTACTCCCGTTTTTTTTTTGTTTTTTTTTTACAAGTCTCTGGAGACTGATTCAAGCGCACCAATAACTACTGGCATCACTGTCACCCTCATCTTCAACAACTTTTCAGCTCTCGATCAATGTTCAAGTATTTGTCTATCTTTTCGCTTTCTTTTGCTTTTACTCTGCTGGAACGGTAAAAATTCACTAGAAGGCAAGTTCTTTTTTTCATTGATGATTAAAACCTCTGGCCGGGATTAGGCGATCCGTTTATATATTAAGATTCCGGAGAAGTTTATGTGTTTCATTTTCTAGGACGGTATCACGTTTGTGCATATACCATTTGTAAATATTATCAAATTTTAATCTCTTGCACAATTCCCAATGGATCACCTTTCCTCCCCAGCCATCGTGCCTTGTTTTATACTCCTTAGTGATAGTTTTCCATATTCGCTTATATTATTGTTTCATCTCTGTCTCCGCATAATATACACTTGCTATTCTGTTAGATATTATCATTTTTGCTTTATATCATCATCATCATGTCGTACCACTAGCACGAATATCCCTGACGCTCTCTCGCCACTTTTCCCTATCGTTCATCGCCTCTGGCAGGTCTTTAGGGCTACATCCCGTATTCTCACATAGCTGCTGAATGTATGTTCATGCTGGTCGTCCTGCTTTTGCTCGGCCATATGTGGGGGTCCATAGGAGTACATCACTTATGAGCTCGTCCCTGCTTCTGCAGCGGTGTCCTGCATGTCTGGCTCGTCTAACTTGGATAGTTTTCGTGATAGGAGTCGGGTGGCCGTATAGTTGGTGTCTTGTGGGGTGTTGCCGCCAGGACTTGTTCAAGATTGCTCGCAGCATTCTTGTGTAATTGCCTTCTAGCTTCCTCTCCAGCCGTTTTGTTAGCGTCCCTGTAGTGCATCCATATAGCAGTATCAATGTGACCGCTGCCTGGAAGAAATTGCGTTTCATTTTATCGGTTAGGTCTGATTTCCATATGATCGATAGCCTATGGAATTGTTTTGAGCTGTTGCTAACAGAGATTCAGTTGCTATCTTGAGGTTTCTCCTTCTTAACCATGTCTTGGTTTTCTTGTATGCAATCTCGGCAGTTTGTAGCTTGAAGTATCCAAACAGTTGTTTTTCTTCCCATTTCAGTTTTGTATATTTTTTCTCTTTCTATTTGTTCTTATTTTGCTATTGTTACTTGTTTGTTTATTTGGGTTTTATGACCATATCAACCTTTTGTGGGTTATTTAATGACAAATACAAATAAACAGTTCCATTTCAAGCAATTCAGTTTAGCATAAGTACACAGTTTAGTTCTGTTTGACCCATAGAGAGGGCCATATCGGGTGCTATCACATCGGGTCAGTGGACCCGGGAACGAAGGCAATGAGTGAAACCTCCTTCCAGTGATGCTACAGCTTTGGGGAGTGCGGAGCACCAATTCATTGCCATTGCTCCCCGGTCCACTCTGGCCCGGAATGGTAGCACCTGATATGACCCTATCTTTGGGTTAAATAGAACTAACTGTATACTGAATTGTTTGAATTAGAATCGTTTGACTCAACTGAATAGCTTGAAATAGAAATGTTTTTGACAGTAAAACTGTGTACTTGCATTTAAACTGCGCGCTTATGCTAAACTGAATTATTTGAAATGGAACAGTTTTTGACATTGAAACTGTACTTACACTAAACTGAATTGTTTAATATAGAACTGTTCTGACATTTAACTGTGTGTAAACAAAATTTGTACATATACTAAACTGAATTAGCTGAATTAGAACTGTTTGAATAAACTGAATTGCTTGAAATAGAAATGTTTTTGATAATTAAAATGTGTACTCATGCTAGACTGAACTGTTTGAAATAGAACTGATTATTTGTCTTAAAATGGATTAGGTGTTAAATAACCTAAAAAGGTTGATATGCCATGAAACCCAACCAACCAACAACCTCAATCTCGATCAGGTCAGATACAGGTGAAGACATGTGCCTCGTTTGCTGCCTACCCCTCCCAGATGACTACGACTGTTGCTCAACATAACTAGTGACATACTTAATGAGAGCTCCCACTTCCAAATGAGGGATGAAGATGTTGTTTATGTCAAACTTTCCCCTGGGTGCAAATTTGGTTGTAATTTACAAAGCTTTTTGCTTAGATGTGGCACAGGGCCATATAAATGGGGCACCCAATGAGCCTCGAACTCACCCGTGTAGGTTTGCTAGTCGAGCTTGCTAACCATTACGCTACCCGAGGCGCCCCTGGGTGCAAATTTGGTAGCTCTATACCAAGTCCTTTAGAAAATAGACAAAACAAAAACTGATTTATTTTTTTATGAATACTAAATCATTGGAATTTTCTCAAAAGAATATCCACCAACTCTTCTTTATGAGGTTGGTTTTATGCAAATGAATTTATCCCTATATCACGCAAAAAAAAACATTTCTGTTTGGTTTGATGTAAATTTAAACCTCGTTTTATGTATATAAACTTAAACTACGTTTTATGTAAAGTTTAACCCGTTTTTGAATATGTAAAGCTAAATCTCGTTTTATGTATGTCGAGTTAAACCGCGTTTTATCCATGTAACGCTAAGAACTGTTTCACATATGAAAACTTTTTGTAAATAAAGTTAAATCCTATCTTATGCACGTGAAGTTAAACCCCGTTTTATGTGTGTAAACTTAGAACCCATTTTGCATATATAAAGTTAAACCCATTTGGGTCTGGTTTTACGTAGCTGAATCAATTGCAATACAAACAAACCACCATTTTCTCTTGACAACTGATTTCGCCGATTAACAGGGGAATATTATGCTTTTACTTTTAAATTTTTCTTTAGATGAACAACTGATGTGAAAAGACGGTGACCCTTTTCTTACTATTATTTTTTCATCTTATATTCGTAAATATAGAATATCTAATTCTCTATTTGAACATTAACATTTTTTTCCTTTAAAATATGATCACACACAAGGAAGCGCGCTTTGCGTTATAGTTTTCATCATAGGAATTGAACACAACGAGCCAATTTCAAACCCTTTACGGGTTCATTTGTGTTTCTCTTTTGTGCTAATACATTTGGGGAAAGACGTGGACCCATCTCTTCTGCCCCGAGCTATGTGTAAATAACAGGGTAGACTGTGCTCTTTAGCTTAAATACGGCAACCAGAATCCACAATTTACCTTCTAGTCTGGTTGCCCTTCCAAGGCTAAAGAATTCAGCCTGCCCTACTATATAAACATAGTTGGGCGGGGGAGACAAATGAATCCATTCGTTGGCTTTAGTACAAAGTGTTGCGTAAACAACCAAATCACGTCCAGGGTTTGAACTCAAACCAGATGTACTCTGCTTAAAAACTGACCTTGTGTCACATCCTGCTAGTGGTGGAGGGGTTAGGTAAATATATACTCACCAGAATGTAAACTTTATTCATATTTTTGGACAGAATTACTTGAATGTAGTTGCGGAGTGGAAATAAACTATCCACGTATTTTTCTTTTTTCAGAAAATACTCCAAAATCCAATCGTAATGAACTCGACTTTCCTTTACTCTTTTTAACCCAACACTTCACTCGACAGGAATAAATTAAAAATAAAACTACGTTTTTCAGGGTCATTTATATCATTCTTCCCTCTTCGGTTCCGTTACCGCCATTGACAAAAAAATGTTAAGACTAGCAGTGAGTAAGAGGATGTGGGTTGGATGGTTTTTTGTTTCTTTAAGAAAGTCTGAAAAAAAACTCTGCTTTCTAACGAATAAATCAAAAAACTTTTCTTTTTTTTTTCTAATGTATACATGAGAATGCATTTATTAATTAATTTATGAATGTTTTTTTTTCAAATACATATGTTTATGAATATGTGACAGTGAACTGTCCTCAAAGAGTTGGAAAGAGACTGGTTGAACTGTTGACCAGTGAAAGAGCAGAGATCATCCAGACCACGACACTCTTAAGATCAGTTAGAATACTTAGAAAAGTCCTGGAAATCTGAAAAGGCTCCCTCTTACACAGACAGCAATGAAAAACCAACATTTAAAACCCGTGAAAAACTCACAATGAGTAAAAAAATATATATGTATATATAATAATAGCGATTATTTCGTTAACCAGTTCCCGGATCACTTCCTTTTTTGGACCTCGTTTATTATTTCATTCTTCAGTTTGCTTTCAGTACTCATCTTTTTTCGTCATTTCCCCTTCAGATACATTTGATGGTAAACTCTAAAAAGTGTTTTGTCTCGGATTTTTGCAATGTTTTGTTTATTCTTGTCCAACCTTCACGCAATAAAAGAAAAAAAAGGACAGTAACCAGTTTTCTTAAAACTGAAGACTATTGTCTCTAATAACCGCCCATTTGTAAAGGTTAAACCGCTTTGAATACATAGCATACTCGACCTCCTAGATTTTCCAATGGATTTTGATATACTCACTCACAACAGGGTCCACAATTTTGGTCACCAAGAAACACTGATCTAAATGACTTTATCTGTTAGTTACAAGATCAATTTTAATTGTCTGTCTCTATATACACAGATTAGTGTTTTCGTCATTCACAAGTAGTCTTATATCAAATACTTATTCTGTCTGCCCTACTCTACCTGTTCTTAATGCAAGGCTCTTCGAATGAATTGAGCTCTCGGTAGCCGTTAAGTGTATTTATGTAAACAAAACAAAAGTGATATATATCCGTTAAAAATCCCTTCGCATACGTAAGGTTTCCTTATGGCAGTGCGGTAGAATTACCGGCTGGCGTAAAAGTTAGCCAGGTTTCAAGTATCTCACATCTCTTGCCATACTAAAGAGTTGTGATACAACGAAACAGTCTGTCTGTGGATGAAATATATATACATATATATATATATGTGTGTGTGTGTGTGTATTTAGGCAGCATTCCTTCGTTAATGTATATTTGATAAAACAATGTTGACATTTTTTGTCAACATATTTTTGTATTGATCCTTTCAAGTGGCCGTATCGATTTCATGATATCCAACTGCAATTGGTTAATAAACCTTCCATAATTAATTGGTTCCCGAGCACTGTCATCTTGTGCCATCTTCACCACTTTACAAAGTAGTGATGTACATGCAATGGTTACATCGCTTTTACTATATACACATCCCCTGATGATGGCCCAAAATCGGACAGAAAATATAAGGGAACCAATTAATTATGGAAGGTTTATCAACCAATTCCTTTCCGATATCATAAAATCAATACAGCAACTTGAAAGGATTAACACAAAAATACGAGAACAAAAAATGTCTCTATTATTTAATCATATATATATATATCTTTAAGAAAAAAAACAAAGACCGGTTAATTCAATTTATTTCCATCCTGTATTTTCAGTTTCTGGTGTGAACCAAAAACATGAAGAAAAAAATTTATACAGGACTTCTTCAGATCCAATGGATAATTAACTAAAAACAGAATAAACGCGTGGGGTGGAGGGGGACGGGATTAAGGAGTTACCTCCTCGTTTTATTGAATTTTCGTTTTATTTTAATTTTTCAAATTTCTTCTGTCAGTTATAATTACGGTAATTTAACTTTTTTATTTATTTGTTTAGTTTACTTTCTTTTCAAGTTAAGTTCGATAATTAACTTTTAAGAGAAATATTAATGCTTATATTAATTTCGATACCATTTAATTAGCTACCTATTTTTTTAGTGTATATGTTGGATACGTTTTTTTACCTGGTTTCACTATTTATTTCAATGTTTTAAATTTTTAATAAATGAATGTATGTAGGAACTAAAATGTCTTCTATTGAACAGATGAAACAATCATTTATACTTATATATAAGGAGGCATCTTTGTCCATAATAGTTTACTATTCTATCATGCTATTTCCAAAGTCGATCAAATTGGATGAACCATGTTTGTGGCCTTGTGACAAAATAACTTGTTTAATAAATGCCTACTTACCGGTGCACACACGCATACACACACGTCTTAAGCGAACAACCCCCTTATAAAAAATCAGTCATCTGTGACGTCAGCAAACAACATCCTCATAGCAATACATCGAGTGGAAGTTTTGTTGCCAGCGCGAGGACTATTTTTCGAGTTTAATTAATTTTGCGCACAGCCGCTGAGATATTTTCCTATCACAGGATAAAATATGTGGTACTTAAAAGCTTTTCTTAGTAGTATAATGAGAGATCCCAGTATTATATATATTTAAAAGAGACTTCCTGTCTTTAACAACGCAGAATTTCTTTCACTCAGACTATAAAAACGCAGCTCTGTTCCTCTATATAAACAAAACAGCCATGTAAGCTTGCGCCGGACATTCGTGCTCGTGGCATCTGGCGTTTTAGATAGGCCGTCTGGCATTTGTGCCGAATGGAGCTCAAGGTCAAAAGTAGATTCGAACCTGAATGGCCTTCAACTTTGGCTGGACCACCTTCAGGTGGGCGAACAGTCATTGGCAGTACAGCATAGCACTAGGCCTTCGATTCTAGTTCAAGCTATGAGCAAGCATACGTACCGGCCTCATAGTCCAAGCAGGATCATCTGGCTCACTTTGCACCCTGTGAACCAATAACCAAGATAATCCAGCTGGCCACGAGTCTCGGCTTGTGACCGACCTCTCCTTTCCCTAAAACCCCGCTATTAAAAAGACCTTGTGTCAAATCCTATCTAGTGGGAAGCAGTGATAAAGATTTAGCTTGTGGCGGGCATACTTTCCCAGAGGCGAGGGATCTTTGCCTCACCCAGCAGCCAGCAGCTGACGTGGGATCCCACCAATCACAGCCGCAGACTCAGTACAGGGGATGTCAGTTACTAACCAATCACAGCAGCTCTCTCAAACAACTCTTTTCAGAGCTAATTTATGAAAATCATAAACTGGTCTTTTAAGAGCTATTTCAGAAAGTCTTCTTAGGATCATCTGGTTTCCCCACCTACACCCCTTGGTAGACCCCACGAGACGATAAAGCAGTAGCCAGCCAGACTTTCAGCAAAACATTCAACTCATGTTCCAGATCGCCAGCATCCGACAACGACCAACACCGCTAAGACTATACGAACGTTATTCACCAGCATTCCATTCCGCGAACGATTACGCTATTCGGACTATCATCAGATAATTGAGGTAACGTCGACATACCACAGGTTGACCAAGAATTAAATAAACCGGGAAATCAATCATCCCGTCTTTGTAACCGATACGTCCACATATTCAACCGTTTCCAGCTACGTCTACGACCGGCCCAACAGCCTTGTTCTGGACCAATAGGGACCGACGGCGACCAACCTACCCGACGACAAGCACTCGTCCACGAACGACAAAACTACTCGGACTATCATCAGCACTCCGAAGCCACATCGACATTCACCCCCTCCCCCGGTTAACCAAGGATTAAATAAAACTGGACATCGATCATCCAGCCTCTGCAACATATGCATCCACCTCTACGACCTTCTTCAGATTCCTAACCATGCAGCTACACCTATGACCAGCACCAAGCACCGAGACTATCTGATCTTCTTGACTTGCAGTCGCCAAGAACTTATTGACAGCCGAGTCTACGTTTTTTGACATAACTTACTTTCAAGAGTGTAGGGACTACACAGACATTATACAAATGCAGTGATTTAAACCCATGCAAACCTTTCATGTTTAAATCTTACCCTCTTGTCTTAGTCATCCATTTGTTTAGTTCTCTGTCAATCCTTTTATTGACAAACGCGTACGGGATCGACGTATTTATCGGTCCCGCAACACCTAAACACACACACACACACACACACACACACACACACACACACACACACACACACACAAACATATATGTATATCGAGCCAATGTTCTGGGAGACAAGGGTTTAATCCCAGGTCGAGTCATACCAAAGACTCAAAAAATGGTACTTGATGCCGCCTTACTTAGCACTCAGCACTATAAGGTAAAGATCAAGGGTAAAGAGGAGCAATCCAGGGAAAGGAGTAGTACCCTCCCCCACACTTCGGTGTAGTAGCTATTGAAAAGTGAGCCTTTGAGTCACTCTCGACTAAGGTCGCCAACTTTACTTATATACTGTTTTAGGCTATACTCATGAACCAAAAACTAAGGATATTCAGTATCACGCAAAAACCACAAAGAAGAAGACTTTGTAGAAGTAAACTCCAATTCTGTAAAAAGGTCGAGGTCATTTGTACTCTGCTGAAGATTTACTAAATTCTGAGTACGTTAAATAGGAAACGAAAAAAACAAATAGTTCAAATGAAATAGAAAACATTTTTAATGCTTTTTTCTCAAACATTGACTGTTAATTGAAATTGTTGCCTAGTATTCAGGCATGTGTTGAAAGCATCTGGGGTTATTTGGTTTAATTGTGGAATATCGCATTTTCGCGGGGGTGTTATAAACACGTGATCCACGAAGAAGGAGACGAAAAGTATGTACGCAGGATCACGTCAATAAAGGAAGGTTGATTTTGCCATTAAACAAAGAAACCAAACCAATAAAGGGAATCGTGTGCATTGGTGTCGAGACTCGAAAGTGGGGGGAAAATTTGTGTATTCATCGAAATGAAATTTAGGACACTTTTTATTTATTTACTAAAAAAGAACTTTTTTACTTATCAATTTTTTAAACCCTCAGATTAAGTTAAATACATTAAGACAGTATTACTTGATGTTGAAAAAATATTTCAACATATATTCAATAAATAAATAAACATGTATTATGACTTAATTCCAGAGTTACTTCCCCTTGTTTATTTATTTATTTACTTACTAATTCTTTGTCAGTGACTGTTAGAATGGTTAACGAACAATATGGATTTATCTTAATGGTGTGTCAACCCGTCTAGAGTTATTTTATGCCTAGATGTTAGGGAATTGCGTCCATATTGTATTCATTTAATCTATTTTATTTATTCAGTCTTATTGAATATGAATAATTCTTAAACAGATATATTTGACCCAGCTGGTACTATTACTCAAAATAAAAGCGGACCTGGGAGTAATGGCGATGAAAGTGTATACCACACCCCTAAATCTCCAGAATTTGTGCCTCATCATCATATGCAGTTTAATGCCATAATCATAGACTCCTTTTTTTGGCGGGGGGTGATGAGGTGGCTCTTCTGACAGTGTTTGTTTAGCGAGCTAGGCAAGCAAACCATTGTTATCTAGCTCTTTACTAACTAGATCCCTCATTCTTTTTACTTTATGTCAAAATTTGTTAAACTTTGTGAATGATTACTTACTATGTGTAGAAGTTCTACATCATAAGTAGTTTTGTATAGCCATAATTATCTCAATCACAACAGTAAAACAATACATACACCAATACAAAACACAGGTGGACTCTGTTGTTTCAGGTACGAACGGTTTATTAATTTCCTGACTTCTGGGTTCATGGCGACACGAGGAAAGAGACACAATTCTTACTATGCTAACCCCATCCCGACGTGCAGCGCATCTTGTGATGTTTAAGATCTTTCTTGATAGAGATCCGAAAAACCCAACTACATCTTTCAACGGCCGAAATTCAACTCTTGCCTCAATGACAGAAACTCAACTCTCAGCCTCCATCATCCAAACTCAACTCGCTCTTTTTCAAAATACTCAAATTCTCAGGACCATTTCTTCCAGGCATGACATCATCCACACTCCAGTCCCATTTCCTGTCTGGGTGTTTATTATGACAATGGAGATTATCGTATCCTTTGCGAGCGAGCGTAAAACTGCACCCAATGACTATGCACCTGAACTCTTAACCCGAATTGTTCAAAGCCCAACCAAACTGAATACTAAAATATAATCAACGGAAAATGATTGATATTAAAAAAAATCATTCCTTAATTATATAACAATAGAAGTGATATCTTAAGTTTTATAAGATGAACCATTTTCCACCATTATAGACTATTACTACTTCCACAGCTCAAAACTTACCTGTATGCAACGATATTTATATGTAACGTTATTGTATCATGTTGAATGTTCAAAATTCAAAAGTAATAACAGGTGACTGTTTATAAGATACGAAAGAATTTGTTTTGATTGCATACAGATCCCTAGCAGTCATCGAAGCACAAGTGACAGACAGACAGGTCTATTGTTGAATCTAAAAAAATGTCACATGTGTATTGAGTGAGTAGGGGGGGGGGATATGCCGTGAATTTTTATTTAATAAGCTCTTTAGTTTTGGCACAAGGCCCAAAGTATGAAGCACACAGTAAGAATCTAACTCACGACTCAGTTGTAAGGATCTATGCATCTAATTTTCTGATCACAACGAGGTATTCATCGACATAGTTTATATGGTTTAATTTGATCTTTTCTTAGTAGTATAATGAGAGATCCCAGTATTATATATATTTTAGCTCCGAGAACTATCAAACGATCTTTTCAAAGTAAAAGAGATGTGAGAATGAGTCTCGGAATGGAAAACTTATTCGCTATTCATGATTACAGCAGAATGAGCGACTGATATGCAGATAAAATTTTATGGAGGTGCCTGTGGTGTAATGGTTATCGTCGTAGGAAATGGACACGGTGACACGAGTTCACATCCTCGATGAGGCTGATTGCATTTCACAGAACACTAATACCATTGAGAAAGGTATGAATACAATTATTTTCCCTCCAGCTATGGTTAAATAGTAGGGCAGACTGAGTTCTTTAGCCTTGGTGAGTCAACTAGTCTTTGAGAAGGAAAACTCTAAACTGAAACCTATTAAACTCCGCCTAAAAATTGACCTTGTGTCATATCCTGCCCGAGCGGAGGGGTTGGGTAAATATAGATATTCAGATAAAATTAATATGATTAAAAAAATTAATGATGGACAACAAATACGTTTTCTTCATTTATATATAAATACTTTTTTTAAAGAGTCTACGTCTACTTTGATATAAAAAAAATCAAGTTTTATTGATCGGGTATATCGATCATATTGATCTAGGTATCGTAATATAAGGTAGTTCCAGCAGTTTAGAGGCTACCGTGCTGGACTGCAACATCTTAGAAAGTAAGTTCGAACTCCAGTCGTATTATTACGTTTACTTACAGATTAATACATTTAAGAAAGTTTACCAATGGTCCGGGAGACCTGGGTTCAATCACAGGTCGAGTCATACCAAAGACTCAAAAAATGGGACTTGATACCACCTTGCTTAACACTCAGCATTATAAGGTAAGGATCAAGGGTAAAGTGGAGCAATCCAGAGAATGAAGTCGCGCCCTTCCCTACATCTTGGTGTGGTAGCTATTGAAAAGGGAGCCTTCGGGTCACCACGACTAAGGTCGCCATATTTTCTTACTGTTCTTTAACAAGGATAGCTTTGGCATCAAATAAACCATGAAATTTGATATGCTATTAAACAAGAATAAAGAATATTATATAATGTAAGTAAAAAAACAAATTTGCTTTCAAAGTTATTTTTACCTTCGGAAAAATATTTTTATTCTGTTATCTAGATTTACGTATTTCATAAACTTTCTTAAATAAAGGAAATAAAAATTAAAATTGCCAGTCTAATTTAAACATATTAGCATATTAATAAGTTTTTCTAATGATTTGAGTAATATAATATATTGCGTTTAAAACCTTTTCCAAAAAATAAATGATTTTATTGATATTGCTATTACAGTTGTGAGAAGTACAAAAGATTTGGTTTTATGGCATGTCAGTCCCTGTTGGGTTATTCAAAGCAGAATATCAATTAAATAACGATAAAACGATAAAAGCTTCACGTAATATTTCTTAATACAAATAAATTACACACAGTTATGTAGAGTCAAGTATTATCTAAAAATAATTTCAAAACAGATCGATTTAAGCGATAGATAGGACTTTAAAGTGAAATGAATCTACAAACGCTGATTCACTCATTAAACGGCCAACTTTTTCTTGGTTTGCGTATTTTGCATTTTCAAACATCCATCGATGATTTAACATCACTAATATCATCCCTCATAGTCCTGATGATGGTTTATTAGAACCGAAACGCTATAGTGTCGACTTTGCTTCTCAATAAATATCTCATTTACTTGGATTACCTTGTTATCAATTTTTCTTTATATATTGTCGGAGTACACTCCATTATTTACTTAAACATACACACACACACACACACACATATATATATATATATATATATATATATATATATATATATATAATCAGCCTTCAGTAGATTATGACTGAACTTGGACGTGGTTTCGGCGACACTGCACCTTTACCATCAGAACTTTTGATTGTCCGTCCTATCGTGGGAATGCCAGATCAAGATGTATCCACTTTGTATAATTCTTTATTCTATTGCCAACTTTTCATTAACGAATATTATGATATATTAATTATCACATTCAGACAAATCCTTCATACAATTGATATTTTTTGTGAGTACACAAAAGCTATGATGGAACACACGTAAAGCCTCCTGTTAGTAATCTTCCAGGAATCACGCATCAAAGAACGATTTCTACCTAAATACACAATATATTCATATATGCGTGTATATTTATATTTGATTTTGGTTTGGTTTACTATATCAACCATTGTGTGTTATATAATGCTAAATCCATTTTTACACATACAAACAGTTCTATTTCAAACTATTCAGTTTACCATGAGGACATCATCTAAATATCAAACAGTTCTATTTGACTCATAAATAGAACCCTATCAGGTGCTACCACTACGGGCCAGAGTGGAAATGGGAGCGATGGCAATAAAGGGGTAATCCGTGTTCCCCAAAGCTCCAGCATTACTGAAGCCTCACTATCAGATTGTTTAGTGTCATATCCAGAACACTCGTTGAGAGGGTCTAACATCTTAAACGAGATGTAGTCGGTGTATTCTGCACCCCCAGCCGACTGGGCCATTTCTATGTTTGAGGGTGTATAGGAATAAAAGGTGCTCCTAAAATTTTTAGCACGTAAAAAATTCCTATATGATATAAAAACTTCCGTCGGTTCCGTTTGTGCGTTCTCTTTATTCATCCCCAAAAGGAAATGACTTTAGAAAGTTGGTTGGCTGCGTTTTACGCTATATCAACCCTTGTTGGTTATTTAATGCCAAATCCTGTTTATACATAACATATTATTTATAGAAGCTATAATGAATAGTTTGTGGGTGACTGTTTTTAAACGAACCGGAACTCATTTATTGTATACGATTCAATGATTCCAAGTATTGCTACGTAATACAAATAATTAAATTTAACAGTCACTTGCTTGCAAATATTTAAATGGTATCAAGTATAGTAAATGATTAAACAGTTCTATTTGACCCATAGATAGGACCGTAACAGGTATAACAACTCTGGGTCCGAGTGGACCTTGGAGTAATGAGAATGAAGGGGCACTCTATATTCCACCGAGCTCCAATCCTCACCATCAAATGGTCTAGTGTCATTTCTTGGACTCGCGTTGTCGTTGAGGGTGGGGAGGTCTTTCCCCCCCCCCCAGCTGAAATGCAGTCGACATATACTACATCCCCGGCCGATTTTGAAGGAGATGGTGTAAATCAGGAGTTAGTTAGTCATTTAGGGTTTTTCTTCTTAAAAAAAAAAAATTCAAAGATTTTTTTCATGGTCAAGTTTTAAGCCTTCTGGATCTGTGTATCACGTATATTGATATCGAATGCATATAGATAACATTTTAAAAATACAGTTATATCAATAAGTCTGTAGCTTAGTGTTTACATTCAACATAATCTCTTCGTTTGTCAACGCACTTCATTCAGAGATGAATAATCGTATAATCGAAATTATAATGTGAAAATTTCGGAATGAATTCCAGCTACTACTACTACTACTACTAATATTACAACTGCTAAATAACAATAATAATAATAAAACATTGTTGTTTCTCACGCAAGGTTGTCAAAGAAATGTAGAGATGACAAACAAGGATATGGGGTTGTCACTTGATCCCGTTGATGAAACAGCAGTCAAATGCGTTATAAAAAAAGCGATAGTTGGAATTGTCTTATAAATAGCAAGGTTTATGGTGGTTTCTGCTTAGTCGAATAAAGAAATATTCATTCTCTAAAGAAACGTAGTCCACTCCACCAACTGGAAGGTGGTGGGTTCTATAAGCCAACACTTTATATATAATCAGCTGGTATTCCCACGATAGGACGGATAATCAAAAAGTCTGATGGTCAAGGTGCAGTGTCGCTGAAACCACGTCCAAGTACAGTCATAATTTACTGAAGGCTGATTTTATATATATATATATATATATATATATATATATATATAAAGTGTTGACGTCTATAAGTCAACACTTCACTTTTTAAAGTCTATTTTTTAATTTCCACGTAACTGTCCACAAATACAGAGACTCAGTTTCTCTCGAAATTTGACCTGCTAACTGTCGATCAGTCCGACCAAATGTTCGCTACATCAGGTAAGTTGGTGGTGGAAGCAATAAATAACACAGTAATAATAAATCAGTGTCAGGCTACGGACTTATTGATCCTTATAAATTGATTTACCATGACCAGAAAATCCAGCAAACACAGCTTGCGACATACAAAACCACTGGACAGCTTTTTCGACCTTATTAGTTCTCATCAGCTTTGTGTACCTTGATCTCCCCCACAAGAGATCGAACCAGCGACCACAGAATACTGAGCCGAAATTCTACCATTGAGCAACTGGTCTACATTGCGCATAAGCGAAGCTAAATTAACAAATCATAGTAATTGCGCGGCTAATTAACCAGATCACGGTATATACTTCTTAGTAAATAAAGCTGGTGACTCTCATCGAGGGTGACCCGTAGGCTCTCTTTTCAATAGCTTCTACACCGTTGTGTACGGGAGAGCGCTACTCCTTTCCCTGGGTTGATCCACTTTACCCTTGGTACGTACCTTATATTGCTGAGTGTTAAACAAGAAGGAATCAAGTACCATTTTTAAAGTCTTTGGTATGACGCGACCTGGGGTTGAACCCAGGTCTCGCGGGACATTGGCGAACACTCTATCCAATGAGTCAGTGAGACCTAATTAGGTTGAAACAGCTATCCAGTAGTTCCGTATGTCGCACGCAGTGTTTGCTGGATTTTCTGGTCATGGTAATTCAATTTGTAATATAATTCCTCAACTTCAAAAAAGAAAATGTACATTTATTGATCCTTGTTCATATATAATGTGTATCGTAGGCTGCTCCTATTGGACTATCAAAATCGCCTTCACCAACCAAATTCATTCAGGACTTTTCACCATTTTTTTTTTTTTTTTTTTACCCAAGTTTCTCCTCTCTGCACCCATGGGAAAATATTCCTCATCTTAGTACTCGTGTGCATGCATCTGTCCGCTTTTTTGAACGAGGGAGTCTCCATGGCCTAGAGGTTAACGTGCTTGATTGGAGCCCTGAAGTAAACGGGTTCAAACTCCAGTCACTCTATTATGTTCACTTTCGGGCCCATACGCTTAGGAAATGTATGAACCCTCTTATCCTCTAGCTATGGATTTAAAAGTATCACTGCAATTCTTTAACAAGGATTACTTTGACATTAAGTAACCCACGAAAGTTGATATGTCATAAAATAAATAAAAACAAACGTTTTTCCTGCACAATGTACTATACATATCCACCCAACCCCTCCGCTACAGGTAAGGATGTGACACAAGGTCAATTTTTAAGCGGAGTGTTCGCCAATGGTCCGGGATACCGGGGTTCAATCCCAGGTCGAGTCATACCAAAGACTCAGAAAATGGTACTTGATGCAGCCTTGCTTAATACTCAGCATTATAAGATATGGATCAAGGGTAACGTGGAGAAAACCAGAGAATGGAGTAGCGCCCTCCCCTACACCTCGGTGTAGTAGCTATCGAAAAGGGAGCCTTCGGGTCACCCTCGACTATGGCCGCCAACTTTACTGCTGGTTTGAATTTAGTTTTCGTTTTCCAAGACTGGTTACGTTACAAAGGCAAAAGAACCCAATCTGTCCAACTATTTGCCCACAATTAGAGGGAAAACAAAGGGATTCATTAGCGTGAAGTAAAATGCACACATCCCCGTTCAGTATTTACTTTAAAAACCGATTCAATTTCCAATGACGATAACCTTTGCGCTTAGCACGTGTAAACGGTAAAAGAAGATTGCTTGACTTTTAAGGAAATTACAACAGCATAAACGTATCGCTAATCAGTGACTACGAAGATCTGAATTTTTCCAACCATCGATCGATGACCATGTAGAATCTTTCAATCTTTGTCTTATTATTCTGTGCGTGATCTGACTTTCTTGTGATAACATTTGAATCTACAACATTCTTCTTAAATTTAGAAGCAACTCTTAGAATAAATCACAAAGAATGTTTTGATATCAAAGATTTTGGTAATTATTTCTCCCACTCCGGGCTGTTACGAGAATTTCCCCACAAATCGAAGATACCCCACACACGAATCCATGATACAAGGCCTCCACTTTTCTGCATGTCAATTTACATTGAGTAGTATTAATAGAAAATGTAAGAAAGCCGCCTTTCTGGAACCCCCCAACAGTCTTGTCCCATCTCCTGGTCCTTTACAGAACACTTTAAAAAAGAAATTGGATTGCTTCATCGTGAAAAAAATTTTCATCTTTTTTTTTTTTTTAAAGCAAATATTCAGAACAAAGTTCATTTTTTTTCTATTTATTAGAGGCAATGCCCGTAGCGTCATGGTTATCGTCGTAGGAAATGGACACGGCGACACGAGTTCAAAACCTGGACAAGACTGATTGCATTTCACATAGCACAAATACCCTTGGGAAAGGTATGAATGCAATTATTCTCCCTCCAGCTATGGGTAAATAGTTGGGCAGACTGGGTTCTTCAGCCTTGGTGAGGCAACTAGTCTAGGAGAAGGAAAACTCTGAATTGAAACCAGTTAAAATCCGCTTAAAAAAATTGACCTTGCGTCATATTCTGCCCGAGTGAAGGGGTTGGTAAATATGATTAAAATCAAAATAAACTTTTTTTTTTTCCCTTTTGATTTTCATAATGTTGACCTCCGTGATGTAATCAGCACTAGATTTTCATGATAGGCAACATCTTTAAAATATAGTACACGGTACAAATTAAAATAAAAAGCTACTTAGGGTTTTTTTTCTCTATTTTAATCGAGATTTTTCACTTTATCGACATTTATGTAGATCATCATTGATTTATATATTCATATATTTAAAACTTAGTAAAGATTTAGGTTCTATATTGATACGTAAAATCAGTCATTGATTTGTTTCGGCATTTGCCCAATCAATAAATAGAAAGATGAAATTAATGTTTGGCATCAAGTTGTTTTGTTTTTTTTCGTTCAATTCAAACCAAACATCTTCTTAATTTGAATAATCTTTGCCTTTCTATCAGCAACTAAAGAAATAATTTTGTATTGTTTATTAAGTTTTTAAAAAGTATTTTTAATCAATGACTGATTTTACTTATCAATACAAAGCACAAATCTTTATTTACTAAATTTTGATTTAGTAAGTGTTATTTACTCTAACACAAAAGCGCCTACAGTAGCTGTTTTTTCTGGGGTAGTTACTCATCCAAGTACTGAGAAAGTACATTGCTGCTTAACTTCAGAGATCTCTGGGAATCGGTGCTTTAAGCGTGACTTGCATATTTATCAATCTGTCTATGTATCAGAGGCATGAGATACAAGGTGCATACGATAAGTTTCCAGACATTTTTTTGTATGTGGACTTTTATTGATAGTACACTCATGAAAGTCTAGTCCCTTTCGAAGTAATCTTCTCTGGCTTCAATGCACTTGTTGTACCCTTCCAACAACTTCTGGAAGGCCCCATGGAAGTCCTCTTGTGTGAGCGTGTCAATCACCTTCGTCACAGCCTCTTTCATCTCCTCAATTGTCTCATAACGACAGCCTCTGACCTTAGGGAATAACCAAAAGTCACAGGGAGCAAGGTCTGGACTATAGTAAGGGGGAGGAACTATGTTGATGCCCATCTTGGTCAAATAGTCTGTGACAAGGATGGAGGTGTGGACTGGTGCATTGTCCTGGTAGAAATGCCACTGACCCGATTTGAAGAGTGCTGGTCTCTTCCAACGAAATCTGTTCCTGAACTCCCTTAAAACCTCAACATAGTAACCCTAACCCTTTGGCCAATCAACTCTGGTGTATTGACTTCCTTAATCCTCCCACACCTCTCATCATCCCTCACAGACCCCCTGACTTCCTTGAATGTCTTATGCCACTCAAAAACTGATGCTCGATTCATGCAAGATGCTCCAAAAGCAGTCTGAAGCATTCCATACTTTCAGTGGCATATTTTCCTAGTTTAAAACACAATTATATTGCATATCGTTCTTCTAAAGAGTCATTGCATTTTTGAAATGCACCAGCTGTGACAATCAGGTTTTAGTAGGGTGTATTCCAATTGCTGCTGTAGCTGTTCATTTGAACCTGAAATCATAAAAATTGGTCATAAGATATATAGTGGTCATAAGATATATACTGAATTTTCAAGAGTCTACGACAATTTTAAATGCCCGTACAAAAAAGTCTGGAAATTATCGTGTGCACCTAGTGAATATTTATGTAATGCTGCTTTGGAGTTACATTTTAAACTATTCATCCTTCAATTTATTTCAATAGAATTCCAAAATTTAAAACAACAATGATTTAATATTTCCTACATTGTAGCAGCCTAAAAGTGAGCCTTGATGGGTATTCCTGGAATCCGTGTCTTTATAAATCATATATTCATGCTGGCTATTTTTTCAACGTTCAGATTATAAGTTCCTTTTTCTCTTCAGACAAATATAAAAGGTATCTTTCGTAATTCTGACGATTACACAAAAAATTTGATGCGGTTTCTTTTCTTGATATGTGTTCCCAAAATAAATACATAGGTGTGCCCGTGTATGTGTGTACATATATATATATATATATATATATATATATATATATATATATATATATATATATATATATATAATGAAAGAGAGAGTTAAAGTAAACTCTAGCATAAGGCCAGAATGCATATTAGTAGAACCTTTAAAGATCAATGTGTACATATCATTCGATATTTATAATCTCAAATTTGTTAAAAAATTCAGTTTATAAGATGTTCCGATCTTCAAGTGTTTACCATAGTGAAACTGTGTTGTAGAAAAAGTTTATTTTTACCATTAACGTGATATTGCTCAAGCAAATGAATTTTAGGCACTGCTATGAGGGTTTAATGCTACAGTGCTCATACCACGTAATTTCATTATATATAGTCATCCACTGACTGTTTCCTTATATCACAACTCTTCAGTGTGGCTAGACACGTAGGATGCTTAAAGCTGAGATCGAAACCCGCCCAGCTTTTCGTAAGGCTTAGTATCATATTGTGTGTGTGTGTGTGTGTGTGTGTGTGTGTGTGTGTCGAATAAATGGTGTAGATTCTGAATATGAAAATTAGGTTCTGAATGACAAATTCATACCATCCATTCGTTTGAATGAAATATATATATATATATATATAGTAGTCAACCAATATCTAGTTTCTATATTTAGAATCTACACCTCTTATTTGTTTATATATATATGTGTGTGTGTGTGAGAGAGAGGAATGAGATAAAAGTTTTTGACTCTTGTATTACTCTACTTCGTTAAATATCTATTTTGTAAATACTTTGACATACATATATACATACATACGATGCTCTATGATATTTAATACTGCATTGGTTATGATGTACTGTAATTAAGATATATTAATCAATAATATTTACAAATGTAATTCTGTAATCATACAATATATGATGTAGATATTCTTCCCCGTACAGGCCTCGATGTTCATCTATTTAGAATTTATCAAGTCTATCCAAATCCCAAATAAAATAAATTATTTTTAAACCATTCAGAAGATCCTCTAACCAATTTTGGTTCCTGTTGTATCAACGATCCATTTATTATACGAATGCTTTAATTTTGGAATGATTGAAAGATTTTAATTTGCATTTTCATTCAAATTATTTTTAAAAAAATGATATTTAGCGCGACACAAACCCCACAAAATTTTCATTCTGATACAAATTCAACAATAAATTGCTTCAGCCCATTTGGCTGGGGCTTTAGTCTACACCAACTGTTTCTCAACAGAGGGGTAAGATCCCTCTTCCAACGAGTGTCCTAATATGACATTAAACGATATGGTGGCGAGATTTGGGGTAAATGTGGCATACTTCCTCATTGACATTGCTCCCAGGTCCACTTTGACTCAGAGTGGTTGCACTTGATAGGATTTTTATCTAGGGGTTAAACAGAACAAACTATGGGTGCAAACAAATGACTGACGTTAAATTGTAACTGTTATTTAGCAATAATTGAAACCATTTAAATGTATGCAAAAAAAAGCTCAGGCTCGTTAAACGATGTTATCTACAAAATGTGTTTACAAATCACACACACATATATATATATATATATATATATAAACTGGATTTGGCATTAAACAACTGACAATGGTTGATAAGCCATAAAACCCAACCAAACCAAACCTATAAATTGCCTTATTCTCCACGTTAGAAAATTTTTATCTTATTGATTAATATTGCTAGGATATGCCATGATTACTATATTACTGTTACATACGTATAAATATAATGTGAATTTTCATAATACATTGATATAATCACTCCATCGTATTCAATCACATCCTATTTATAAAATCTATATTTTGATCATTTACAGATGATAATTATCATTAAGCCTCACAATAATTGAATATTTGTATGCCACTATGACTGACGGAGTTGGATGCAGACAAGTTAAAGATTCTTTCCGGCCAATTCTTCTTAGTTCCTTTGAAAGCTAATGGAAGTATCTCTACAATTAGTAATTGATAAATTTGGTTTATCTCCTATGGAGTATTTTGATTTTGATTTATGCTTGATTAAAAATTACCCGGAAATTGTCTGCCTATTCAGACTGGAAATTTCTTTATTCTCTCGCATATTTTAATGATATTGCAAATAGAAAAATTCGTTCAGATATGCTATTTTTGCTGTTTTACGGCAATGAACACATACGCATCCAGAAATCGCATTATAATATGGATAAACATGGATCAGACTGTTTTCTGTAGTGATGCTATAGTTCTAAAGATCTGGGAGTGTCGAGTACCTCTTTGTTGCCATTACTCCCAGGTCGACTCTGACGTAGAGTAGTAGTAACTGTTAGGCTTCTATTTATGGGTCAAATAGATCTTTTAAAAATTATCTGTATTAGAAATATTTGAAGTAATAATAATAATAATAATATAATATAAAAAAAAAATAGTGATAGTTACTTGAAACCATATCGTGTGTATAAATCATTAGTATTAGGAACAAATGAATAATTTAACTGTGTCCAAACCAATAATTATCATCATTGATAATTTATAAAAAAACTGTTGATTTAAAAAAAAAACATTGGAATGGAACGTTGAAATAATACTTACGATTATAATCAAACATTTACAAATGTATAAAATTTCAAAATTAAATGACCCATGAAATGTTTATATACCGTTAAACAAATAAATCTAACCATCCATAGTTTTCTAGAATATTCTTACAGACTTTTTTTTTCTCAGACTTATCGCTGAATCTTTATTGCTTGTTTCTTTTCAAAGTTTTCGAGTGGAAATTTTTTTTTCTTGGGTAAATGATCACAAAGATTTTCTTTTTTAATTATTCGTCTTATTGCACATGCAATCAAAAAGATTTCACTAACGACTACCAACACTCCCATAACGTAAAAAACAAGAAAAGAAAAGGAAAAAAAATAAATAAATAAAGTAAATGAAACGTAATATCCGAAAAACATTAAACAGAAAACTTATTTTCCGCCATTTTCTCCGTGTCCATGTTATATTTATCGTCCGATATATAATGTTTTTTATTGTTTACCTTTTGCGTCGTAACACTCACTCCGTTTTCTGTGCACATCAACAAAAGAATACTTGTTTCTAGAAATAAAAAATAAAAATATTATCATTAACCTTGAATAGAGTCCTGGGCATGACACAAAAAAGGATCTGGTAGTGAGGTTAACGTTCTGGAGATCTGGGTAGTGTAGAATCGTCCCTTTGTAGTTATTACTTTTAGGTTCACTCGACTTTGATTGGTTGTATTTCTTCGGGTGCCATCTAAGGGTCAAATAGATCTGTTCGAAAATTATTAGTATTAGATAGGAATACTTGAAACCATATAACTGTGCAAATTATTTGAATTAAAAATAGTCACATAAAGCAATGATTGTCTAAAAAGGATTATTAGTGATTAAGCAAATGCTTACGGAGGAGTCCCCGTAACTTCGTGGCTAAAGTGCTTCACTGTGACATCGTTGTAAGCGAGTTCGAACTCTAGTTATGCTGTCACATTCACTTTCAGATTAATAACTTTGCATAATATATGAATTCTCTTATCCTCCACCAGCTATTGGCAGAAAATATCCCACCATGTTTTATATGCCATTAAACAAAGAAACAAAATCAAATCAAATAATTGATCGAAACAATAAACCAAGTCAATGTGTGCAAATTATTTGTATTAGATAGGAATACTTAAAACAATATAAGTGTATGAAATCAAATGATTATTATTAAATAAGAAATGATCACTTGAAACCATATAAGCGTGCATTGATGATTAGAAGTACTTAAAACCATATTACTGTATGTAAATTATTTTATTACATTGAAATATTTCATATCATATAACTGTGTTCGAAACCCTCTTAAAAAACAACAGCACAAAAATGTAAACATGAACGTACAATGGACGCAATTCCCTAACCTCTTGGCATAAAATAAGCCCAAACCCGTTGACATTTTGTTAAAAACAATCAAAAAATTTATCAATCTAAAGTAATACATTTTTAATGAAATTTCATTGATTTACGCTGTAAGTGCAGAATAATTATCAAAAAGTGTATTTTTCTTTCTACTTCTATATTTAAAAAATTTACAAAATGTTTTCCTCAAATTTCAACCGGTAGAAAATCTGAAATACTATATATATATATATATATATATATATATATATATATATATATATATATATATCAGCACATATAGATATATCTATATCCCTTCTAGACATCTTAGTCAATAGTTTAATGAGGGAAAAAAAGCATTCTTTTTAAATATTTATTTTTCACAGTAATACTCCACGTTCTCAATATACTTAACATTCATTGATCACATATATGGAACATTATCCAGTGAAAGTTTCAGATCTAACCTAAACTAATAAGTACATTCAGATTATAAATTTATTGACTCTTTCTCCGACATAAAAAATGGCTATTGAAAAGTTTGAAATATATTTTATAAAGACTTCTTTCTTGGATTTATGTATATGTGCCTATAAGTACAAAGTCGAAGGAAACGTACAGATTTTTTCCCTTTTAGAGTCTTTTTTCTATTCCTTCTCCTTTTTCAACCACTTCCTTCAATTTTTAAAAAATTTTCTTTTTCTCCTTGTTTTCCTCTTCCTTCTTCTCCTCTCTTTCTTCCACCACCAACTTCTTGAATTTTCTTCCTTTATACACCTTTCTTTCCCCCTTCAACCCCTTTTTCAGTTTCTTCCTTTTTTGGTCCTTCTTTTAACCCTCCTTCTTTTCCTTTATCCTCCTACCACTTCCTTTTCCCCACTTTCCAATTTCCTTCCTTTTTTTTTTTTTACTCCTTTTCTTCCTCCTCCCATCTCTTCCTTCTTTTCATTTTACTTTTTTCTTCTTTTCTCCTCGTCTTTTTTTCACTTTTCTTTATCCTCATCTCTTCTTATATTTTTTCTTCTTCTCCTTCCCAAGAAAATACAAATCGTTTTAACAATATAATCTTAATATCGTTGAATGTTTGATTTATTTGATTCGACACAACATAAACATAATGAATAAAATTTCACAATGATAATAAAAGAAAGAAATTTAAACCCGGAAATATCCATTAACGTTTATATAAATACATTTTTTTTTTTTTTTTTGCAAACAATGAATTTCGTGTTGAAGTTATTTATAAGTTGTAATTTTAGGCGTTTTACAAATGGAACTTATTTGTTGGTCGACTAAAAATAAAGAAATAAAAAACTCTAATTGACATATTCAGTATTTCTAAGATAATTATCCCCAGCTTTTCGATATAAATGGTTAGAGTTTTAAAATGTTCATTTATATAGTTTTTCATCAAGTCTTTTTTAACAACAAAAAAGTTTTAGTGTTCGATATATGCGTTAAAAAGTGGGGCATCTTTTTTTCTGTTAATCACTGCGGTTCAAAGATCGCGGTGTACGTACTGGAAAGAAAAAGTTTTTAGCGCTCTTTATTAAAAAAAAAACAAACTATGTTTTCACGAGTTTAAAAAAAAAAGTACGAACATTTGCATAAACCTCATATTTAATGAAAAAAAATTACGTCCCAACTTCGAATAAATGTGGGTGTGTATGTATTTACCTAACTCCTCTGCCACAGATATGATGCAACACCAGGTCAATTTTTACGGGGAGTACAGCTGGTTTTAATTCAAAATTTTCCTTCTTCAAGACTGTTTGCCTTACCAAGGCTAAAGAACCCAGTCTGCCCTTTTATTTACCCATAACAAAGAACAGATAAATTCATAACTTCCCCTGGGGCATTAACGCAAACTAAATACAAATACCTTTGGTGGGTGTTGAGATATATATATATATATGTCTTTGTGAATGTGGTTTCGAACCCAACCACCAGAAATTATAAAGAATTTGAAAAGCCATCATATGGAAATTATATTTCATTTAGACATCTTTCCTCCTCCTCCTTTTTTTTTTCTTTTATAAGTTTGCATATGTTCGCCATCTTTTTCAGTGGCATCTTTGTGGTCTTCTATTAACTAAATGAGCAAAAATAGATGAGAAAAACAGATTCTTTCTTCTAACCGTAGCATGTAATTGGTAATTCTTTGAACAACGCAAAAGCCGTCGCCGGAGCTTCTGGAAACCTTGATTCACCAATGCGAAAGGCAACTGTGACTCTCAAACAAAAAAAATCTTTTAGGCGAATAAAGAAATATGGCATTTTGAATAGGGGCGACACATTTCTACTTCCACATCTCAACTGCGTCCAAAAATACAAATCTGTGACGAGTCCTGGGTACATCAATAGTTCCGCAACCCGGCAGGAATCCATACATATATATATATATACATATATATATATATATATATATGTATATATATATATATATATATATATATATACATATATATATATATATATATATGTATATATATATATATATATATATATATGTATATATATATATATACATATATATATATATACATATATATATATATATATATATGTATATATATATATATATATGTATATATATATATATATATATATATATATATATACATATATATATATATATATATATATATACATATATATATATATATATATATATGTATATATATATATATACATATATATATATATATATATATATATATATATATATATACAAAGAAGGAAGGTTTATATTTTAAAAAATTAAGTAGGCCAATAAATATTTGCTTACTTTTCTGCCGGTTGCAACAGAGATCTACATCTTAATGAAGACAAAAAAATATGGAAGATGAATGCTAATTTTTAAGTAAAGTTGACTTTCAAATACTTAGAAGATTAGCTTTGTACGAAATTATACAAAACTTCGTCAATAGAATTGCTTATCTTACTAGCAAAAATACTTTTTTTAAATTTTGAAATGTTTCATTATCATTTACAAACCTATTCGGATGTCATTTTCCGTTTTTTTTTCTTACTTCAACGTTTTAAATGATCCATTCTTTGACCGTCTTTATTTTAAGAAAGTCTCTTTTTTTTCCTAACGATTATCCACCACTTTTCTACTTTTATCGTTGAAAAAAATAAAACGTATGAAAAAAAAAAAAAAACGATGGTAATTAAATAAAGAACAAACGCATTAATTCCACTGTCTTTTGTAATAAAGAAGGTTCCATTTCTAAAATAGAGTTACAGTTATTCAGTATAATCTATATTCTTTTTCTTGCCCAGCGAAATAATCCACTCTATCTTGATAAGTAAAAAGACAAGATTAATAAATATTAGATTATAAGTATCAAAGACACTGGACTTTGTATGCAAATTAAACATGTAAGGAAGGTCGAGAGACGGATGAGTATATTCTTTGTGGTAAGAAAAAAAAATGAGATCAGCTGTTTTTTATAAGAACATTTTTAAACAATCTCGGGTGAATTTTAAAACTCATATTTTCTCATTTACAACTAAATTTATTCTGGACATCTTGCATTATGTATTAATTAGCAAGATGAATTTGCTGACCATTGTGGTAGACTTTTTTTTTCAATATTTCTCCTCAAACTGGAAATTTACTGTCAAGACGTTTCAAATACGAAGTCTTCATACCAAGTGGAGTTTTTGCTTATTGACTTATTTTTTGAACAAACTGCCTAATCAGATCCAAAACAGCTATAATGTAAAATGGCTCAGTTGAAACGTCGAGATAAGGAAAAAGAAACAAAAAAAGCTAATAATTGAATATCTGTTAAGAAAAGATAATGGACACATTTCAAAATTTTAAAAAGTATCTTTTACAAATAAGAGAAGCATTTATATTTATAAAACTTTGTATAATCTCACACAAAGCTAAGAAAAAGAATTCAAGAGGGCATTTTTAGAAACTGTCTAATGAATTGCATAACAGAATTTGGTCTGTATATAGATATTCTATTAATAATGTATATATTCTGTGCAAATATTTTCTTTCCTTTTTTTTCAAGTTTGATGTGAGAGGATTGTAAAAAGGTGAAGATAACCAATGAGGCGTTAAAAACAATAAGTGTTTGTTCAATTTTCACCGTATGTCTCATTCTTCCATCCTTGTACTACAACTAAGCTAAGCTTAGTAAATAACTTTAACAGAATTCGTTACAGTCTATAACAAAGATTTCCATTTGATGCGTTTTGTGATACGTTTGTTATATTTGTAATTAACTGAAAATCGAAACCCAAATATACTAGCCTAGTCGGCTAGGGCTATAGAATACACCAAGTGCATCTCTGCAGAGAGGTAATACCACCCCAACGAGTGTCCCGGATATGACAATAAACTATCTGATGGTGAGGCTACAGTGTTGGGGCTTTGGGGAAAGTGGAATACCCCTTCATTGCCGTTGCTCCAAGTCCACTCTGGTACGGAGTGATAGCACCGGAGAGGGTTTTATCTATGGGTCAAATAGAACTGTTAATACTATATAGCTGTGTGTAGACAAGCACAATAATCGATGAAGAACTTGTTAACCATACAGAAATTTCATTAAGCAAATTTTTTGCATTGATAACATTGATGCATCATTCTGGAACTCTGGTTAGCAGCATAGTCTCTCAGACTATAACTTCCGGTGCCCTAAACTTGTGGGCTACTTCTAGTTTTGGCAAATATCCGTATTAAGTACACAGGTTTTTCTGCCATGAAGTTAGAAAACTAATCCCGTAAACTTATTCATTAGTTTATTGATTTTGATTCTCACTGTGTCACCAATATGTGTGACTTTGTGCCAGACTTAATAAAGACTGGTAAGAGGAGTGATTGATTGATTGATTTTAACGACACGTCAACCCGTCTAGGGTTATTTTATGCCTAGAATTTAGGGAATTTCGTTCATTGTACTTTTAAATTTGCCTATTTTATGTTGTTATCACAAAGTTTTTGGCACACAGTTATATGATAACAAGTATTCCTATCTAATACAAATAATTTGCACCCAATTGTATAGTTTTAAGTATTCTTATCTAAAACTAATTATTAGATGGCTTCAAGTAACTATTTCTTGTTGATGAAAAATCATTATTTTGCTCTCAGTTTTATGGTTTCAGGTAATTATTATTATTAATAATAATAATAATAATAATAATAATAATAATAATAATAATGAGTATAAGACTAGACACCTCTGAGTGGGCAAGGTGATCCACTGCTAATTGTGCAAGAAGTTGAAATTTGACCTTACCAACAAGTGATATATGCACAACCCAGGATCTGACCAGGAGAATAAGACGAACAAAATTCTCTGGAATTTTGAAATACAATCAGACCCCCTAATCTCGGCCAAACGACCAGACCTTGTAATAATCAATAAAAAAAAGAGAACTTGCAGAATTGTGGACTTTGCTGTCCCGGCTGACCACAGAGTAAAAATGAAAGAAAACAAAAAGGATAAGTACCTGGAACTTGCTAGGGAATTGAAGATACTGTTGAAAATGAAAGTGACGGTTATACCAATTGAAATTGGTACTCTTGGTATAGTCACCGAAGAATAGGTACAAGGAGTGGAGGCCTTGGAAATAACAGGAAGAGTGGAGACTATCCAAACTACTGCATTATTGAGATCGGTCAGAATACTGTGCAGAGTCCTGGAGACTTGAGGATATTTGCTGTCACTAAAACTCCACTGAAAATCTATCGGCTAATGCTGGTGTGAAAAATTCTCAAAAGAGTAACAAAAACAATTAGTAAACAATTATAGTTTCAATAACTTTTCTTAATACAAATAATTTAGTAATATGGTATCAAGTATTCCATTTCAATATGAATAATTTTAAACAGATCTGTTTTAACCAGAAATGGAACCCGAGCAAGTACTATCAATTCTGGTCAGGGTGGACTTGGGAATAATGACTAAATGAGTATTACTTACTCCCCAATACTGGAGCCTCACAATCAGATATCAGTTTAACGTCATACTGAAGGTATCCCTTTTTGTGGTAAGAGTCAGCAAATATCCGTGGAGGTGCCCCTGGTGTAATGGCTATCGTCGTAGGAAATGGACACGACGACACGAGTTCAAATCCTGGACGAAACTGATTGCATTTCACATAGCACTAATGCCCTTGGGAAAGGTTTGAATCCAATTATTCTCCCTCCAGCTATGGGTAAATAATAGTACAGACTGAGTTCTTCAGCCTTGGTGAGGCAACTAGTCTAAGAGAAGGAAAGCTCTGAATTGAAACCTGTTAAACTCCGGTTAAAAATTGACCTTGTGTCATATCCTTCTCGAGCGGAGGGGTTGGTAAATAGGGCAAATATCTTTGTGAGCCATTAATACTGAAGCAGCTTCGATCCTCACTGAGCGCTTCACATTGTAAATTTGAGTCAGGTGAAGCTTAATAAATAACATTGATATTGATAAGATTAAATAGAAACGAAAACAGTGGCCAGAATTTTTTTTTTAATTACTTATAAAATCATCTTTAAAAGAATCCTATTACATACTATGGTCTCCCTCGTCAAACTTTTTTAATTCCACATTAGACAGCTTGATTTTGATGAAAATGTTCTCCATTCTGTTCTGTTGATTGGTCTTGGGGGTCATCATCAAATTTCAAGCGGAATAAAACTCTTGCTAAACCCTAAACCGATTCTATTCTGTATTCCTGCAGACATCTTAAAACGTTCTGGTGCCACTTCTCAATCCAGGCGACGTTCTCTTCTTCCTTCCACTGTTTGTCATGCATGAAATTGCTTCATAAAACCCTTAAAGTTCTTGCCCCACCCTCAAACTTCTACTATTTATCCGCTTCCCATATTTCGAAGAACTTCAGATTTCCCAAAGACTAAACTCGATATTTCCCCCATACTCGATCAAATTTTAGACACGCTTTCATTAAAGTTTTTTTTCTTATAATTTTTTTTATTTTTAGGTTAGTGTACAAAGTGCTTTTTTTCTCATATTTCTTACTTTTGAAATAAGATAAACGTGTGCCTAATATTCAAGGAAGATAAGATTAAATAGTGTTATGTTAGTCTTGTTCTTAGACAATTTTGGCAATGCTACAAGGCGAAGTCAACCTCTAGGAGATTCTCAGAAGTGTTTCGCATATATAGCCTCCAAGCTTATTTATCAAAATATGTATATATATTATAATATATCCAACTGAATAAGATAAGATTCCAGCAAGAAGGAGTCTCGGTGACAATGTCGCTAAAGTGCTTGACTGCGACATCGTAGGAAGCGATTTCGAACTCCAATCACCCCATTACGTTCACTTTTGGACTAACATACTTGGGCACGGTATGAATTTCCTTATCCTCCCCACCCGCTCTGGTCCATTTACAAGGATGGCTTTGGCATTAAATAACCCATGAAGTTTGATATGCCATTAAACAAAAAAAAAACTGAACAGCGCGGGTTTGACAAATACACAAAAGAATATTCGCTGCATTTAAAAAAATCATCCCATATATATCCTAGTTTAATTTACAAAGGAATTGATACTTATGCCTAAGATCAGAGTGTATTATCTGTACCTCTGAAAATCAAACGGTTACTTTTAAAAGTATAAAATAAACGATATGCATATAAAAACAGAAATTATTTCGAATAATATTAGTAATTTGGCCGACCGTAGTGAAGAGTGACTCAAAGGTTCCTTTCCCAATAGCTAGAACACTAAAGTGTAGGAAAGGTCGCTACTCTTTTCCTGAGATTGCTCCACTTATCCTTGATCCGTACCTTGCAATGCTGAGTGTTAAACAAGGAGACATCAAGTACCATTTTTTTAGACTTTGGTATAAGTCGACTGAGATTGAACCCTGGTCGGACCATTGGTAAACCCTCTACTCCTGTGCTAATGGGCGTAACATAGGAATCATAAAATCTAATGTTTTCTGGAAAATCAACAAAACAAGAAAACCCAGACGCAGTTTGTTTCTGGGTATGACACAAAACTTTAACCGATGTTGAAGCTCCAGTTTGGAGCTCTTGGGTGTGAAGGTCACCCTTTTATAACCATTACTCCCAGGTTCACTATAAGTTGGAGTGATATACCTGTTATGGTCCAATCCATGGATCCGATAGATCTCTTTCGGATGTATAAAAATCATTTTTAAACGCTATTAATATGATGGCTTTTAAAAATTATTACTATGAAGTGTCTACCGATATAAAACGATTAAAATTGTTTGCAAATTATTAATGTAAGCTTGGAATAGTTGAAATAATAAAATTGTGAATAAATTAATGGAATAAAATAGGAATAATTACTCGCATTTGGATAAACGCTTTTACATTATTTACTCCTTTTAGAGTTTTTCCCTTGCAGTCTGAATGATATCAAGTCTCTTCAAGTCTCCAGGACTCCTCTTAGTATTCTGGCCGGTCTCGACAATGCTGTAGTTTGGATGGCCTCCACTTGGCCTTTTATTTCTTTGTTCTCCAGTACCTGTAACTATCTTTTGGTGACTGTACCAAGTGCACTAATTACAATTGCTATCATTGTCATTTTCATATTTCATAGTTTTTACAGTTCTCTCGCAAGAACTAGGTACTTATCACTCTTTTCGCTTTCATTCAGTTTTTTCCTGGGGTCACCCTGAACGACACGTCCACTATTCGGCAAGTTTTTCTTCTTTTTTTTTTCTTTTTGTTGTCATTGACTATCACTTGGTCTGGTTGTCTGGTCGAGATAACATGATCCGTTTGTATCTCAAAATCCTCAAGAATTTATTATTATTATACTCCTTGAGAGTTTTTCACCCTAGTGTTAGCTGATGGTCTTTCACAGGAGTCTGAATAACAGCAAGTTTCATCAGGTCTCCAAGACTCTTCTCAGTATTCTGGCCGAGCTCAACACTGCTACAATTTGAATGCTCTGGATTCGTCCTCTTATTTCCAACTCTTCCAGACCTCTTTCCAAGCTTTCGAGGAACATTCCAAGCGCGCGAATTACAATTGATATCACCGTCACCCACATGTTCCACAGCTTTCTTAGTTCTCTGACAAGGTCTAAGTACTTGTCGCTCTTTTTTTTTTTTTATTTTGGTTTGTGGTCAGCTGGGACAACAGGTTCTCTCTTTTTGTTAATTATTACTAGGTCTGGTCTTCTGGCCGGGATTATGTGATCCGTTTAGATCTCTATTTATGGGTCTTATTCTTAAGGACTGATTTTGGTTTTCGCATGTACCATTTCATAGTATGGTGCAATTTCAATCTTTTGCACAGTTCTCAGTGGATCTCCTTCCTCAACCCATCGTATCTAATCTTCTAATCCTTTTGCACTCTTTGCTTCATTCGCGTATTATGTGATTATTCGTTTCGTCTCAATTGACCACATGATCTTCACTTGCTATTTTGTCGCTATTCAGTCGTGTTTTCAATTATTATTATTATTTGATTTTCAAATTTATTTTCGGTTTCTTACAATCCTTCACTGTCTTTACCCAAGACCTAGCCTGAGGGAAGTTAGTATATATATTCTATGTATTTTTTCTTTGTGTGTTTTTTTTTTGTTTTTTTTTTGTCTGTTTTTCAGTCAAATTTTATGGAGATGAGCTGTTTCGCAAAATGCACTTTTTGTATTTCGATTAGGGTTGTTAATGAGTTTATTTCTGACTTTCTTGATCATACCCAGGGCTCCCACAATTGCTGGCACAGTGGGAGTTTTAAAGTAATACATTTTCTCAATTTCTATTTCCAAATATTTGGATTTACTTATTTTATTATATTCTTTGATATATTATTTGTTTGCTATGACATTAATTAGAAGGCATGTTTTTCTTTAACCACTATATCTGGTCTATTGCTTTTTATTTTACATCGATTTGAATTGCAAAGTCACAGAAAATGGTCACTACTTTTGCTTCTGTAATTGGTTCTGATTGGTGTTCATAAAATTTTTCACAATCAAATATTCCATAATGTTTACAAACGTTCCAATTATTATTAGATTGGAAATATATACACCATAGACCATATCATAAAAATTCATGAGGATTTTTTTCTAGGCCGCTCAAGTCTCTTTTGATTATAGAAAAATATTTAAGTTTGTTTTTTTTTAATATATGTGGTGTGTTTGAAAAGTAACGGGGCTGGTGTCACATTTATTTCAATTCCGAATGACAAACTATAAGGTTACTCTTTCAAAGCAATCCCCCTCGATTCTAATGAACTTTCCCGTCCTTCTCTTCGACGCATCTATGCACTGCTGGAAGGATTCTCCTAGAATGCCACTCAGCTCTATCGTTACAGCCCTCTTGATACCTCTCACATCTTCAAAATAGGTCTGCTTAATAATTCCCTTGAACGTAAAAAAAAGTCACACGGAACAAAATCAGGTAAATAGAGAGGTTGTTCATTTACGGCAATTTTCCTCTCCGTCAGGAACTACCAAATCTTATGTGGTAATCTTCCAAACACTCATCATTTTCATGTCCAGCTGGCTTTCGATCATTCGAACAGTCAGATAACGATCGCCACACGTCACCTGCTTAATCCTCTTGACGTTAACCTCAGTCTTATTTATTGAAGGACTTCCGCTCTTGGATTCATCTTTCATCTCCTCGCGACTCTTGGTGCCGCTCAAAAACACGTGTGAACGACATTGTGTTATCCCTCTACACATGTTGAAACACTTCAAGTGCTTCTAACGGAGTTTTCTACAATCGGACCAAATATTTCAGGTTTATTCTTGGCTCAGTGTTCATCGTTCGTTCTACAATACCAATCACTGAACGACCTGAAAAAGAGAAGGATTAAACAATACAAAAAAAAAAAACGATAGTTGTTGAAAGCTAATATGACAGTTATATAGATATTATGTCACCGGACATTGGCATAATGGTTAGATAGTTCGCCAATGGTCTGAGAGACCAGGGTTCAATCCCAGGTCAAGTCATACCAAAGACTCAAAAAATGGTTCTTGATGCCGCCTTGCTTAACCTTCAGCATTATAAGGTACGGATCAAGGGTAAAGTATGTCAATCCTGGGAAAGGAGTAGCGCCCTCCCCTACCTCTTGGTGTAGTACCTGTCGAAAAGGGAGCCTCCGGGTCACCCTCGACTACGATCGCCAACTTTACTTAAATATCATGTTAGACGATAACACAATCCACTTCTTCTTTCGCCCATAGCTCTCATTGCTCATCCAGTTCTATTACTTTTCAGACAGACCTCGAAATTAATTAGATTGCCATTGGTATAGATGCTACACTCTGGTCCCAAGTTAAGTGTGTAGGCAACACTTTGATTCTATGCCGAATGCACAGATCCTACATTCTGATCCAAGGAGAAGACACGAACAAAGAAACAAAGAAAAAAAATCAGAAATGTCTACTTATAAATAAGGGTGTGTCTGGGTGTTTGTTGGGGGGCATTTGTACATTTGTCAGTTCATGGTGTCGGTTCAAATCTTGTTTGAAATTTGATAATTTTGTTTACAGTTATTATTTGGTTGTATTTCTATTAATCCTTGCCACTTAAAGGTCTGTATAATAATTGATTAGGTTTATTTTGTTATGTTGGTACTACGTAATTTAATCACGTGCCCCATGGTATATGATAATCCTATTTTTGTTGGGAACCATAAAAGTTGGATTATATAACATGGGTCTATAGAGCATTTTGTTTTTAAATTTCAGTTATTATTTTGGCTCAAAGCTTTAGTATTTTTTAAAGTGACATAAGAAACAAAGACACCCCAGTATTTCATCTTTAAAAGAAAGTATGTGGTTCGGCTGAAAAATTCATTGGCTGACCATGATATGTTTGCCCAGTCGTCTGGGGCTGTAGAATACACCGACTGCTTCTCTGCAGAGGGGTAAAACCCCACCCAATAAGCGTCCAGATTATGACACTACACAATCTGATGGTGAGGTTCCAGTGATGCTGGGGGCTTTGAGGAATGTAGAGCACCCCTTCATTGCCATTGTTCCCAGGTCCACTCTGGCCCGGCGTGGTAGCATATGATAGGGCCCTATCTATGGGTTAAATAGAACTAACGGCATTCTAATGCTAAACTGAATTGTTTGACTAAACTGAATAGCTTGAAATAGAAATGTTTCTGACAATCAAACCGTACTTACATTTAAACTGCGTGCTAAACTGATGAATTGACATACCGTTAAAACAATCAACCGTGTCATCAAATCCAAACCATGATGACTGAATTGTATATATTGGTCCCAGCTTTAACTATTTTACATTGTCCTACTAATATCAATCTAAGGATATTTGATTCATCGAAGGTTTTAAACGAAAATACTTTACATATTTCTCGTAGGTAAATTGAGTGATGTCAGAATAACGTTTATTCTGCACGAACCTTCAAATCAGGAAGATCTAGTTCCTTTGAAAATCAGTATTTAAAAGTCAAGTACTTTCCTCAGGTTAGAACATCAATGACTTGTCTGCTATGACGAGCTGCCTATCATAAACCGACATCATCCTCTGCAGAGGGCGAAGACCCTCTCTCACAAAAGTTCTTCGGGATATGATTCTAAACTATTACGTTGACAAGAAAGTTCTTGCAGCTTTTAACTTTTAAATTCAGATGAACATATCTCGGCTCAAAACAAAAATTTATTGATTGAAATAAGCACCATAAGAATCAACACACTTTTGCCAATACATTCGGTGATGCTCCAGCTTTGAACCTGTGAGGAGTGCAGAGTCACCTCTTAATTACCATTACTCCAAAGTCCCCTTGCGTCAGAACGGTAGGATTTATTCGGGTTATATCCATGGTTCAAATAGGTCTGTTTGAAAATTAGTAGCATTACACAGAAATACTTGAAATAATGTCACTGTTATTGCAAACAATTATTATTATCAAATGAAAATAGTTACTTGAAATCATGTTGTATATCAGTTATTAGTAGAAAAATCACTTGAATCCATAGAACTGTGCAAATTATTCTGATCAGTTTGAAGAACTCGACACCGTATAATCTGCATAAGATATTGAGAATGATTTCTCAACTCAATAAATACACTATTTTTTATTAAATGTGAAGAGTTTATCGGTTTAAAACAATTGTGAACTCCATTTAATTGCTCATTGGTCTAGTGGGTAGAGTGTTCGCCAATGGTCGCGTCATACCAAAGACTTTAAAAATGGTACTCAGCAATATAAGGTACGCATCAAGAGTAAAATGGAGCAATCCAGGGAAAGAAGTAGCGCCTTTCCCTACATCTCGGTGTAGTAGCTGTTAAAAAGGGAGCCTTATGGTCGTTCTCGACTACGGTCGCCAACTTTACTTACTTATTTACGTGATAGGAAAAATTACTCAGTCACATAAAGGCTTGTACATTATTATTATTATTTGATAGGAATAGTTTACTCAAGATATATAATTGCTACTAAATTATAATTCAGTTTAAAGTGACTTGAAACTCTACAACAGCGTGTAAATTGTTCGTATTAAGAATACTTATTTGAAAATAAAGTTGTTTACGACTGATTATTATGAAATTGTAATAGTTATTTGAAGCCATATAATTGCTCGAAGAAAAGAACTGACTTTGACATTGAATGAACTAACAAGGGTTGAAATGCCTTAAAAATGCCTTAAAATCAACCAGCCAACCACAAGTATTAGTGGAATATAAGCAAGTATTTTAGCTACAAAATGGACCATTTGCCAAGCAAGAAAAGATCCTAATATGAATAATTCTATTCAATAGTAATATTGCGGGAGATTCGAAAGTGAAAAATGGTCACTTATGTGATTTTGCTTAGTTGATGGAGGAAAAGACTCATTCTTTCTTAAATAAGTCATTGTCCTCACCCAGAATTGGAAACGGGCATTTTCCATTTAGCCCTAAATTAGTATTCATCTCCAAGACTGAATTCCAACAACTTCTCGAATCTAACTAAATTTCTCGAATTCTACATGAATACGTACAAGGTGCATCCATGGATTCTCCACTGACTTTTTTCAGCAGCAATGAACTTTGACCAGCCACCTGCCAATTATATCCTCCAAAATACCCGACCTATCTGTCAATCAAGAGGGCCAGAGATTGGATTTACAATAAAACATTAATTCTATCAATAATAAGTATTAATTAATTCTTGATTAACGTCTTTATCTTTCGCTTTGATTTTCAGTACATTGACGGGATGCATAGAATTTTAGTTTTAAACAAATCATTATTTTTCTTTTCTCCAATCAAAAATATTTCGTTTCCTTTGAGCAAGAGACTTTGGGCGGGAGAGGGGTGAAGCTGTTAAGTCATTGGTTCAAGATTTGATAAACAGATTCTCGATGTGTACCAGGTTTAAATGAAGTTAACGTCAAAAATCCATATTAATTATTGTTTTATTTTGTTTCCGAACACTAGAATCGGAATTGTAACTATCGACGTATGTATTTCAATAAATATATGCTCTAATCATTATCATCATGTCGTGCCGCTTGCACGGATATCCGTGACCCTCTCTCGCCACTTCTCCTTATCGTTCATCGCCTCCAGCAGGTCTTCAGGGCTACATCCCGTATCCTCACATAGCTGCTGTTGTATGTTCAAGCTGGTCGTCTTGCTTTTGCTCGGCCATATGTGGGGGTCCATAGGAGTACATCACTTATGAGCTCGTTTCTGCTTCTCCAGCAATGTCCTGCGTGTCTGGTTCGTCTAACTTGGGTAGTTTTATACACTAATAATGAAAAGAAAAGTTTGTTTTTCCCAAAGATATTTTATTCTTAACAGAAGATATTACTTGTCTGTGTATTTAATTCGATGGATATTCTTAATCATATAAATTGAACATTATGTGATGAAAATTTTACGTCAAAATAACTCTCAGGAAACGGACTTATTGATCCACTCATATATATTCTGATCATTAGAGTAAATTGATTATTAGATAAATCCTACCTTTGATATCATTTGCATAATGAAGACAGTCATTTTTTATCAGTTGTTTTTACATATACTATCTCTCGTTCCACACAATCTATTTCTATTTAAATACCTTCATTAAAAATGTTTCACCATGGCGAAAAATGCATAAGCATTATTAAACACGAAAGATTAAAGAGTTGTATTATGAAAAAAAAAAAGATTCATTGATTGATTTTATAGTATGTCAACCCGTTTCGGGTTATTTTATGCCAAGAGGTTTGGGAACCACGTTTATATTTACATTTTTTGTGTAGTTTTTTCTTAAGATTTTTTGGCACATATTTTTACTGAATACGGATGATTTTGAAACAGATCTGTTTAACTCATTGATGGTGAGGCTCCAGTTCTGAAAATCTGGGATGTGTGGAATACCCCTTCAGTGCCATTACTTAGAGGCCCACTCTAACCTGGAGTGTCAGTACCTGTTAGTATCTCATCAAAGAGTCAAACAAATCTGTTTAAAAATTATTTGTATTCGATAAGACCGTGTGCAAAAAAGGCTAAAAAAAAATATCAACACAAAAAGTAAATATGAACGTAAAATAAACGTGATTCCCTAACCTCTACGCATAAAATTACCCTAGGTGCGTGGACATGCCGTTAACATCAATTGTTAACCATTATATATGCATATATAAGAATAGATACTTACAAAGATTTCTTAGTCGAGCACAAGGTTGCATGGGGATTGAAAGTTTCCAGCAACAGCCTTCCAACTTCCAATTGACTGCCTTGAAAATCAGCATCTAAAATCAAGCAATTTTAACAAACCGGGGTTTGAACACTGTTCACAGGCACCAACGAGGAAAACTGTGACTACTTCAACCACCATAGTCCTTTTCATATCTGAGTAAATACAAGTGTAATAACGGGATTTATGAATACTGAACGTATGGATATTTCTCCACAAAGGTTTCAATAGTTTTTGATTTTAGATATGGTACAACCCTTTCATAGTTACCCAGAATATCAATACCTCTATACGATTGAACAAAGAGAGAATTTCTAGATTTTTTGGCAGCAAGATGGTCCCACCGTAATATTTTGTAACGTTTTGAAGATGTCTACCAATACGGTCGAAGCTAGATACGCGCTTCGTGTTTACGAATGTATCGTGAAATATATCTTTGGTGACGACAGTGAGTTGGTAATTTTGGCGGTCGACTTACAATAATAACAATAATGATACGGTTTGCAAGAATTTGTTGTTGGCGTTTAACGTAATGAGAGTAGTTTTTTTTTTTTTGTTGTTGTTGTTGTTTTTTATGCCACCCACAGGAGAAAGAAGAAAAAAAGTGCCTACGAGTAAATTTTTATCTTCTCATCTTTTGGCTTTTGGAAGCCTCAATTGATGTTTGCCATATTTATATCTCACATGATTCAAACGTCTTTTTTAAAAAGTTTGGCGCCATCAGCAGGGATCCCGGACGAATCAAACCCAACCTTAAGAAATACGTGGGCGACTTTTAATAGAACCTGTTCATCGTCGCCAGAGGTCGCTCTTTTTCTTCTCCATAAGTAAAAAGATTCAAATGCAGGTTTTCTGGGCAAGTCTCTCTCTCTCTCTCTCTCTCTCTCTCTCTCTCTCTCTCTGATTGACACAGCCTCTTAAACACAACCTGTACTTACAACTTGGATTTGGGCCAAACTAAAAGCCCAATCAACAAAGCTTATTCATACCAAGTGATGCTCAAAAGCGCGTGTCTCATGTTTTGCCGGACATTTCTCATAACTCTTAAAACCACTCCTCTAGAAAATAACTTCTTTTTCAACCATTTATCTGAGGGAGCCATCTTGCACCGAAAAGGCTTTTGTACAATCTTATGATAATTGGGAGAGTCCCAATGGCGTAGAGGCTAACGAGCCGGACTGTAACGAGTTCGAACTATTACATTTCCTTTTGGATAAATACCCTTGAGGAAGGTATGGACTCTCTTATCACCCATTTATGGGTTGAATACAATCAATGTTGCTATTCTACTAGGATGGCTTTGGCATTAAATAATGAATGAAGTTTGATGTGCCATTATACAAAGAGACCAAATTAACAAACAGGATAATAGCTATGATATGATCTTGAAGACCAAGCTAGTATAATGTTTACTAGGTGCTCTGCAATGATAACCTTGTATCAGAATAATTTAATTCATTGTCCTAGTGGGTAGAGTGTTCGTCAATGGTCTGGGAGACTTGGGTTCAATACCAGGTCGCGTCATGCCAAAAACTTTAAAAATGGTACTTGATACCTCCTTGCTTAACACTCAGCAATATAAGGTACGTATCAAGGGTAAAGTGGAGAAATCCATGGAAAGGAGTAACGCCCTCCTCTACATCTCTGTGTAGTAGCTATTAAAAAGGGAGCCTTCTGGTCGCCCTTGACTAAAGTTGCTAACTTTACTTTTTACTTGTATTCTCAAAGAAGCCATCCAATGAGGCGAATCGAATCTATTTGTAGTAGCTATTGAAAAGGGAGCCTTCTAGTCGCTCTCGACAACGGTCGACAACTTTACTTACTTTACATATATTTAGAACGTCTGGTCTTTGGATTTGCAGACTAATTCGCAGTAATTCTTAGATTTTGTCAATGGTCAGGAATTCTCCTGTCTTCAGGATTTTAATCCATTTCTATGGTAAAATAATTGGCAACACCTTTACATTATGCCCATAAGTAAGAGGTGAACGTAGCGTAACGGTTATCCTTGCCGAAAATGCAATTAGAGACCCAAGTTCAGATCCTGTGCGAAGCTGTTTATGTTTCTGTTCGTGCTAATGTACTTTGGAAAAGGATAAATCTATCTATTCTCACTTACATATATGGCTAAATAGTAGGACAAACTGGGTTCTTTAGTCTTGGTTAGGCGACCCGTCTTGGAGAATGAATATTCAAACCAGCTTTACTCCGCTAAAACATTGACCTTGTCACATCTTACCCATAGTGAAGGGTTGAGTACTGGATATATATATATATATATATATATATATATATATATATATGTCATCTCAAGACAAACTTTATCGTTGTATCATAATTCTTCAGTATTGTTAGACACGTGAGGTATTTCAAGCTAGGATCGAAACCTGGCTGACTTTACGTCGGTTGGATACTTTACCCACTTGCTATCACCCCCTCAGCGTAAGCGAAGGAAATTTTAAGGTATACATTTAAATATATATTCTCTTATCGGCTACCAGAGTACTCAATTCATAAGAGCTATTGCATTTACCCGTATGTGGTAGCCAGGAATTCCCCATTCGAGTGCTCAACCCTCAGGGGAGAGAGAGAGAGAATATATATATATATATATATATATATATATATATATATATATATATATATATATATATAAGCTCTCTTTTATTAGTCATGTTTAAGATAATTCCTGATCATTGACTATATCCAACTTTAGGATTCCTCATGCATATCTATAGTAAAATAATTAGCAATGTCTCCACACACACATATATATATATATATATATATATATATATATTCTGTCAGTGAAAAAAGCATTAAATCCTGATCCATTACAGTCCCTTTTTTTTTCTTGAGATCTTTTAATATACAACACACGGACCGAATGCCTAAATTTTTTAATGCAAATTTTAATTTTCAAAATATAAAGTTTTTAATCGTCATTATTCTTTTTTATGATCCAAGATATTTATATCTAATAGAGTAAAAACTAACTGTAGCTAAACAGGCGATTAATGGAGTAGCAGTAAAGTCGGTGGGCAATGACAAACAAAAAGGTTGCTTATATGTACTAGTTTTAAATTTACGTCAACAAAAAAAAATCAATCTTAATTAATGTTTGATTTTATTTCCGACCACCAAAAACTTGGAAAGTCCTTATTGTGCAGTGGTTAAGGTGTTAAACTGTGAAATCCTAGTAAGCGAGTTCGAATGCTAGTTGTGCTATTTATACTCTTGCGAAAATTATAACACCCTATCCTCCCAGCTTTGTTTTAAATAGTACCATTTATGCTTTTTACGAGGATAGTTTCATCATTAAATAACCCAAGAAGGTTGATATGCCATTTAACAAAGAAACCAACCAAGCAAAATGTTGTTACTATCGACCCCAAAAAACAGAACCCATAAACTTTTTTTTATTACTTCTACAAAAATAAAGCAAAATAATTCTAATGTCTTTTCCTTGGTAGACAAGGACTTATTGGTGAATACTATGGTCCCAATTTTCCATGCACAAAATCTAATACATATCTTGAAAAAAAAAAAAAAAGGCTAAAATGAAATTTATGAATTTCAGTCAAAAATATATGGGTTCAGTTTTTGTTTTTTTTTTTGTCACCCTGTACTTCCATAAGAAAAAAAGATTTGCATTAAAAAATGTTTTTTTTTTAATAGTATTTACGGATTGTCATTGTCTCTAGTTCACTTGTTAATAATCCTATAAATCAAACATTATGCCGTAAAAGTTAATCATCACTTGTCGCTCAACAAGTATAGCCTTGTACCAGACTAATCTAAGATCAGAAAGAGGACTATCATATTGCAATGCTTATCAAACTTATCTATTTTGTTATTGCTGTGAGGATGTAAATGATTTCGGAACTTATTTCCCTGGCCCTAAATCAAACTAAGCTAAGCTCGGCGAATAATAACACTGAGTTTCTCCACTTAGTAAAACTTATTTCAATAGTTGGCAGAAGTGAAAGTTTAAGAAGTCAGTACAGTGAGTTTGTACAATGAGACTGATTTTCACTGAGTGCCACTAAGTTCTAAAATATCTTCTGCATATCTGCTGTAAAGTGATTTTTAGAAAGTAATTGCTAACTGACCGAGAATGTTTCTCACCAAGAGACAGACTACTAAGGCTTTCTGTTAAAAAGAAATAATGTCGATAATAATGGTTGTTATTTATGAAGTTTTGTTTAGTCCGGCACAAGGCAATGCCGTAGAAAATAAAAACTAGTAATGTGAGAATCTAGATTTCGCACAGTCATAAATATATCGGTATCAATACTTTTCCGTGAAGCCATAAATGTTTTTATCGTCTAAATACAACTTTCTTCGTATTGCTGGCGAAAAATTTTACAAGATATTTTTGGTGATATGAAAAATTAGTATTCATTTTTGTTTTGTTTAATTTTAGGGAAAGTAATTTTTTACGTGCAATGTTAAAAGATGATGAACAAAAAAAAAACTTTATAATAATGAAGACCGTTTTTTCTTTTCTTTTTTTTTTTTTTTTTTCTTGAAAGCAAAATTTTTCATGTAGAATTTTTGGAATAATTTTCTGTTCGTTAAGTTCATATTTTATCGATTTCAACAACTTTTTTCATTGTATTTAAACTTAGATACATACATATTTTTAATCTTAGCTTGGTCTAACACTTAATGAGGATTGATTTGATGAGTTCTAAACGACAACTTCAGAGCAGACGACTAAATCAAAAGCAGTTTAGTAAAATAAATAGACTGATAACTTTAGAAATAATTCGCTTACAAGTATATCATTAACTTATAGTACCTCACGTGATAATATAACTTCAACTCTCACTGTGTGTCCAAGACTTGTAGCGTTCAAATAAGTTAGCTAACTCGAAAATTATGAATATTTCCGATTTGGTTTGAAATCATTCATCGCTTGCAATAATCCGATATTAGTTCAATTTGATTATATTTTATTGATATTTCTAACAATGTCAAATTGATTTAAGAAAAAATTCTCAAAACGTTAACGAAATTACTGAGGAATTTTTAACTGTATAAACGAAAGAGATGAACTGATATTCACGTATTAGATATTTTCATTTATACATCCGTATATTTTTCCGATGTTCAGGAAATGAAAATTAAGGTTTTATTCATTCTTTTAAGCAATTCGACTTTCTACACAGGCTTTATGCGTTTGTGTATATAAAATAATTTACATTTGTAATAAATATATCAAAATCACACACACACACACACACTCACATATATATATATATATATATATGTGTGTGTGTGTGTGTGTGTGTGTGTGTGTGTGTGTTCACATAACAATCAATGTATTTATTAAGACATACTTCTATTCATTCATACGTTTATTTACTTATATATACATGTATGTGCACATTTATATTCCTCTATTTGCACATATATATATATATATATATATATATATATATATATATAGTCGTATTCAAGGGTGACCCGAAGGCTCCCTTTTCAATAGCTACAACACCGAAGTGTAGGAGAGGGCGCTACTCCTTTCCTTAGATTCCTCCACTTTATGCTTGATCCTTACCTTATAATGCTGAGTGTTAAGCAAAGAGGCATCAAGTACCATTTTTTGAGTATTTGGTATGACTCGACCTGGGATTGAACCCTATGTGAGTGTTTTTGTTTATGTGTGGAGGTACTCATGATGTCATGGTTATCGTCGTCAGAAATGGACACGGTGATCGGAGTTCAAATCATGGAGGCGTTTTGTTTGCATTTCCCAAAGCGCTTATACTCTTCGGAAAAGTATAAATCCAACTATACTCCGTAATGAGTAAACAGATTGGGCTCATTAATTTTAATGTCAATCTATCTAGGAGAAGGAAAACTCTGAATTCAATTCTTTTAAACTTTACTCAAAAATTGACCATGTGTCGCATCCTGCTCGTGCAGAAAGCCTGGATATATATATAATATATATATGTGTGTGTGTGTGTGTGTGTGTATAGAAATATAATATATATATATGTGTGTGTGTGTATAGAAATATAATATATATATATGTGTGTGTGTGTGTGTATAGAAATATAATATATGTATATATGTGTGTGTGTGTGTGAATAGAAATATAATATATATATATATGTGTGTGCGTGTGTGTATAGAAA
>CAUZXS010004069.1:70000-74107 GCA_963585895.1 Sepioteuthis lessoniana
TTACAACTTTTCCGAATCATAATCATCCTTATCGTCGTTATTCAATGAATTTTCTTTGTATCTGCTTACTTGCAATGGATATCAAGTGATAGCAAGTCTCCTTTAAAATTTAAACACTCTCACATTTTAATGCTTTTATTTTCTTTGCTAATCTCTTTGGGACTCTTCCAAGCTCCCCATTGATGACGAACATAACTTCTCATCTATATTTTGATCTTTTTTTTTCATCTTTTTCACGAATTTCACAAATTTTCCCAGCTTTTCATTTTCTTTCAAATTTTTTCTGTCGTCTACAGGAACAACGACATCTGTTACTGTAGATTATGTTCGTAAAAAACAATTTAAATTTCTTTTTGTCACTTTTCGATGGTAAAAAATCTCGGGTCAAAATTTGATGAATTGCATTGGGGGCAAAAATACAACGTTTCATAAATAAACTCACGTTACGCCGCTCAAAATTTAAATTTTAAAAAAATTCGAAGGAGAATTTATTATCATTATCCTTAACCGTTGTTATTAAGTAATAAAGTCACAGGAAAAAGTCACAATTAAGTTTGTTTTGTATTGAAATAATTTCATATCGAGTGAAACGTCAGGGATTTATCTAGTAAATACTTTCGATTAAATATTCGTTTTTGAGACTTTTTCTGTAATTTTTTTTTTTTTTTTTTTTTTTTTTTTCCACTTTTTTTTTCATCATTCTCTCTAATATCAGCAAATAATATCTTAAAATATTCTTTATAAGACTTTACATAAATTCTTTTTCACGGTGCTTTTTCTTAACGAACTAAAAATATAAAAACCCCAACGACTTTTTCTTCATCCTAAAAAATACGAACGATTTTTTAAAAAAATCTTTATTTTATTCTGTTGTTAAATTTTTATTTTTGTTCATTGTTAAATGAAAGTTTCGAAAATAAATAAATAAATAAAATTCACTTTTTTTTTGTGATGAAAAGATAAAATAAAGTGTTAAAAAATATGGCTTCTAGGTCTCTGTTTTTGTTAGTGAAAATTCCATTTGAAACTATTTTGTTGACTTAGTAACCCTTCCCTTTGTGTTTGAACAGTGCTATGATTGTCTCTGTATGTGTCTGTTTGTCTGAAGTCCTTAACAAGAAATGTGATCGTCAAAACTTTCCCATTTGACACAAAAGAAAATACAAATATTGAACCATATCTCTCTTCATCCATTCATGTCTTACTGAAACGTTTCTATTTAAAATTCCTCTACAAAATGCTGATATAGCGAACCATCCTTATTTAATCAAATACTCATTTTTTTCCCCCTTTTTAATGCCGAAGACTTTTTATTTCTGTGGTAATGAGCAAAATTTATATAGAAAAGAAATAATTACGTTCACCATTTAGATAAGAGCAAATTTTCAATCATTTGCTTGTTTTTTTGACTGAGCAACTAAATGCCAAAATTGCGTCCTCATCTTGCTATAATTCACTCATTCGTTATATTTCTTTCGTCTTTCTCGGCCTGAGACACTATGAGAGTGTTGACTTCAGGTCAAGTACAGATATACCATTTTTAGGTCTTAAATCTTACTTTTCCGTAAAATAAGATTAAACAAATAACCGAACTTAACTCTTATCTCTAAATGCAAATATAACATCTCTCTCTTTCTCTCTCTCTCTCTCATATATATATATATATATATATATTGGAAAAAAATCAGAAATCTACTCTTATGTAAATGTAATAGTAGATTTCTGATTTCTGATGTAACTATTACTTTTATATAAATTCTTTGGTACATTACCGAAAAAATAAAAAAATTTTCGTTGGTGTATTCTGGACAACTACCATTTTAAATTGCTCCTATAGCTTATTGACTAATATGTAAAACGCACACATTTAAAAAAGAGAAAGATAAAAATACAAATATTCACTGCAGTATGATGACTTGAGAGTTTTGTACTAAAGTTTAAATGGAGCATGGATAAAATACAAGCCCTGGCCTCCCATATATCTTTACAGCATACAGTAGACCTGAGATCAAGAGACAGTAAGTCTCCTCAGTAAGCGCCTCTCTCTTTCTCTCTCTCTCTCTCTCTCCTTAAAATTCTTGTTGATTTCAGTAATGCTAAATAATTTCAATTTATCCAACCTTTTCCGAAAGGCTTTCCATAAGTTCCATAATATTTCGTTTCAGATTTTTCTTTGTATTTATGTGGATTTATAGCCCTTTTCAGTTAATTATGTGATTTCCTTTTTTTTTTATTCTTCACAACTATCTTCTTTTAAGATCAAGAGTCAACAAATCTCGTTAATACTCAATCCTCGATATTTCAAATGAATTCTTGTAATACTGCCGCCTGATTCGTTTTAATGTTTTTTAAATTATTTTTTAAAAATCTTTTTCTAAGATTCCGTGTTTGCCATTTGGAAAGATATTTCTCATCATTTTTAATTCGAATTTCTTCCTCTTCTTCCTTTCTTATAAAATTTACAGGTCGATACACTCAGTCGTCGACCATTTAATAAAATATGATAAAAATATCTACAAATGAGCAAAATCTATTAAATATGATTAATGAATATTGTTAAATTCAAAATTCAAGGAAGCTACATCTATTATTAAATTTTCAAACATTATTTGAAATGACGAAGTTTGTTTATCTCTCACACTTGCTTGAAAGGAATAAGAATTAATATCTTTCTTTACAAGTCATGTTATAAATCTTTTTTTCTTTTTCTTTTTTGTCAGAATTTATGAGACATGTTTGCTGGGTTGATAGTTGATCTCTTGACCATTATCCTTGTTTTTATCCCGACGTTACACCCTTCATAACCCTCACTCTGCACAATCTAGTTTTTTGCTTTCTTCGGATGAAAAATTTAATACTGGGGAAAAATGAGTCAATAGAATAAGATTAATCAATTCTTTTTCCCTTTATATATATATATATATATATATATATATATATATATATATATATATATATATATATATATAAAGTAGAGAAATATATACATGCATGTATATATGTAAAGAGGAGGAAATATATATATATATATATATCTCACATATGACGATTGTATTTTTAATTCAAGAAACTTTGAGATGAAGATCACACGAGAAGGAAAAATTCTTTCATGATTTATCCTACACTGCTGGCCAGTTTTTGAGCACTTCATTTTACGAAAAACATATCAAACGATTTGCTTATCGTATACACGTGAGTGAGCATGGTGGAGAAAGAGAGAGAGAGAGATTTAAGAAAACGTAGATACACATCTTTCTTTCACAATCAATAAATAAGATGATATAGGAATTCCTCAAAGAACTCCGTGTAGAATGACTTGGACACAACGAACAAAATTCACATTTCGAGAATTCGATTATTTGAAACATAATAACCCATAAAAAAATTGGTTTGTAGGTGAACCATTAAATGAATGAGTTTTTTTTTCTAATTAATTCAACTGCTTTAATTTTTTAATTGTACGAAAGAATAAAAAAAACAATTGATTCTTGAGTTAATATTCAAAAATCGGCTAATTGGATATTGTCAATAAGTTATATATTGAAATGGTAATTATACATGCACAAATTTTTAAAAAAGTTATATGTGTGTGTGTGTATGTATGTATGTATATATGTTTAAGTATATGTTTTTATGCATATATATACGTATATATATGTATATATGATAATATATATATGTGTGTGTGTGTGTGTGCGTATGTATATATATGTTTAGTTACTTTGTTTAATGGTATATCAACTCTTTCTAGGTTATTGAATGCCAAAGCCATTCTCCTAAAAGAAAAGTACTAGTACTATTTAACCAAAAGTAGGAGGAGAAGGGGGTTCATACCGTTCCCAAGGATATTTGCCAGAAAGTGAACATAATACAAAGACTGGGGTACGAACTCGCATATAACAAATCCCCAGTCCATCGTTTTAACCATTACAACATGTATATATATATATATATATATATACATCTGTCTGTATATATGTATATGTATGAAGATACATATGTATGTATGTTTACATTTATATATGTATGTGTATATATATATATATATATATATATATATATATATATATGCATGTATGTATGTATGTGTATATGTATGCATGTATG
>CAUZXS010004070.1:7500-40000 GCA_963585895.1 Sepioteuthis lessoniana
AAGAAAGTTGTAAAAGAATAGAGAGGTTGGAAGGGATCCATCCTCCGCCAAAAAACCCCAACAACAACAACAACAAAAACAGTCAAAGAACAAACAGAAAACCAAAAACATATAACAAAAGGAGTTGTTGAGAAGTGAATGTCTTAGATCATTTGGCCAATATGTTCAATCACTTTCCTAAATCAATAAAGGAAATAAAGAATTTTTGTCGACTGAGATGAAAAATAGTTCAAGATAAAAAGAAAAGATAATAAAAGTACCTCGAGCCCCACCAAAAAAAAAAAACAAACTTAGATATTGTTATATTACTTTAGTTGTATTATTTATTATACATTGATTCCTATTGTCATAGGGAATCAGTGACTCGAGTTCAAATCCTGGAGGAGGCCCATGCGCTTTACTTCGCGCCAAATGCTTTTGGGAAAGCCATAGGTCTATCTGTTCTTCTATTTTAAACTATAAGGGCAGACTGGTTTCTTCAGCCTTCGTAAAACAACCAGTTTAGGAGAAAGAAAACTTTGAATTCAGATCATACATTTAAATTTTCCATCCTCATTTTGGTTGCTTTTATGTTGTAGTAATTAGCGAGGTTTTTTGCTCAATGTGGCTCAAGGCCGAATGAATGGGGCACCCAATCAGACTCTAATTCACTCTTGAAAGTTTGCCAGTTTAGCTTGCTAACCAATTACACCACCTGAGATGCCCCAGTTGTTTTTATGAAACGTTTTGGCCACTGTTTTCCCAGTCCTTCTTCGGGAGCTTGTACCTAATAACCTACGAGGAATATTGAAGAAAACTTTTTATTTTCGTCTCGGGAAGTGCATTGTTTTCTTTCTTTCTTTCTTTCTTTCTTTCTTTCTTTCTTTCGTTGTCATGTTGGAATCTCTTTTTGTGACTCTAAACTTCATAAATTGTCACCATTTCCTTCGTACGTTCATCTGTAACATATATTCACATGGCCACGTGTCTAAAACCATCACATTTACTTCTTTACTAAGTTTTGCTAAGTCTGGCATAAAGCTTTTACAATGTAGTACCCCCCCGAGAGTCGGATTCGTTTCTGTAGTAACGTCTTGCGAGATGAGCTTGAAATAAGGAACGAAACGAGAAACCGGAACACCTCGCGTGGTGTAGGTGTTAGCGAGCTAGTTTAGCGGACTGTTGTTAGTGAGTTCGAATCTCATTAGGTATTTTATAGTTTTGACCTTAGTAAATGACTCCAAGGATCCAGATGAATATTTTTGATTAGTGATTCCTAACGTGGGGCAAACAATTGAAATATTTTGTGGGGCAACTTGAAATTTGGGAGGGAAAAGAAAAAAGTGACCAGTGGCTGAGAATTGGGGTCAGTTAACGGTTAACTGATCAATTTAAAAAAAAATCTTCTGAAATTTTTTGCTTAATTCACAACATTCATTTGTCTACGAACTGTGAACTAATCATAAACATTTCAAATTGTACTTATCAGATGTACTTGTAAAATAAATTACTTAAAAATACACTCATAAAATAGATGTACTTATAAAATGTACTTTTAAAATGTACTTAAAAAATGAATGTATAAATAAAATGTATTTATAAAATAAATGTTCTTAAAATGTGCTCGTAAAATAGATGTACTTCTAAAATGTACTTAAAAATGAATATATTAATAAAATGTATTTATAAAATAAATGTACTTAAAAAGTGTACTCATGAAATAAATGTACTTATAAAATGTATTTATAAAATGTACTTAAAGATGAATGTACTTTTAAGATTTACTTATACATTAAATGTACTTAAAAATGTACCTACAGAATAAATGTACTTATAAAATGTATTCATAAAATGCACTTAAAAATGAATGTACTAATAAAATGTACTTAGAAAATGTACTTATAAAATAAATGTACTTAAAAATGTACTCAAAATAAACATACATAAATCTACTCATGAAATAAAGATACTTATAAAATGTAATTTTGAAATGTACTTATAAGATATACTTTTAAAATATGTGCTTTTGAAATAAATGTACTAATAAAATGTCCATTTAAAATCAATATACTTATGAAATATACTTATAAAATGTATATATAAAATACAGGTACTCATAAAATGTCATTATAAAATGTTCGTCTAAAATAAATGTACTTCTAAAATGTACTCATAAAATGTACTTATAAAATAAATGTACTCATAACATGTACTAATAAAATGTAATTATACCATGTACTTATAAAATGTTCTTATAAAATGAAAGTACTTATAATATATACTCATAAAATTTACATATAAAATACCTGTACTTATAAAATGAACTTATAAAATGTACTTAGAAATGAATGTACTTATAAAATGTACTTATATAATAAATGTACTTAAAAATGTATTCAATGAAATAAATTTATCTTTGAAATGTATTTTAAAATGTACTGACAAGATATACTTATAAAAAATTGTACTTATAAGATAAACGCACTTATAAAGTGTACCCATAAAATGTACTTATAAAATACATGAACTTATAAAATGTAATTATAAATGTACTAATAAAATGCACTCATAAAATAAATGTACTAATAAAATATACTCATAAGATTTACGTATAAAATACATGTACTTATAAAATGTACTTATTAAATAAATGTACTTCAAAAAAGTAATAATGAAATGTATTTCTAAAATGTAATTATGCAATGTACTTTTTGAGTGTACTCATAAAATGCACAAATAAAAATAAATGTACTTATGAAATGTAATTATAAAATGTACTTTTCTAATGTACCCATAAAATAGATGTACTTATAAAATGCATTGTATTTAACTTTTACTTTTTTATTATTTATATTTCTTTTTTTGAATCTATATTCTTATTATTAAATAATCGACTTTTTTTTTCAAAAGATAACAAATAATAAAAAGGGATATTTTAAAATTCGGTATTTTTTTTAATGAAATAATTCTTTAAAAATATAATTATTGAATATTTTCTTTCGTGAAAATATGATCATGTGAGTCATCAACTACACCAAAAAGATCCGGATCTGTTCGGTCTGAGCCAGATCGTTCATATATTTAAATTATGCGTATGTTTTGAACGACACATCACTAGTGGCCATCACAACCGATCAAGCATACTGTTTCGTGTAAAATATGCTGCAACTTTTTGTTTTATCAATGCAAACTAGAAAATTCACCACCCCTTTTGACACCTTTGAGATCTTTTTATTCATCCTGTCAATATTTCATTCACCCTCAGCGATTTATGTAAACTAGTTTAAGAAGTCCTGATAAATGATAAAGGGGAAGATTAGATTATTTTATCTTTTGAGATGTGCAATGAACTAAACGAGGTTAAGAACCCCTGTCTTCAAGAATATAAATACTACAGGTTGGATAAAAAGTTACCGAAATTCTCAACTTGAATGGTTGAAATACAAATAATTTGCGTACAGTTATATGGTACTGTGTAAGTGACATAATCACTAAAGAGCTGGACTGAGACAACGTAGTCAAGCGAGTTTGAATTTTATGTTATATAATGGCCGAGGGATTTCGTTTTATATATCTAGCCTTTCGGTTTAGTTAGGCTGAGAACCTTTCGCTTAGTGCATGGGTTAGTTAGGTGCAACATGAACGCAGGTGTTCACGCGCGTGCGGGGAGGATGTGTCATTCAGAGATGTCAAAATAAAAACCACAGAAAGCGAATGTGACCGGGGGATGTGAATGACGTCACGCGCCGGAAGCGTGTGCGGAGGATTTTGGGGATCTGAGAAAAGTGAGTTAGATCAGTTTTAGTGTCCGAAGAAGACGGTTGATTTTCGGGGCTCGCCGAGATCAAACCAGTAGTTTGCGGCGGGGTGCCGCGCATGGTGGGGGGCAGATGGAAAAGTCAGCATAGAAAGATTGTGTATCTCTCTCCTTATGTCGAATTACCTTTAACTCAAAGGTAATAAAAAGTTTCATACCTGAACTGAGAAGTCGTGAGTGTTTTTTGTGTTTCGGGATTCCAATGTTATCTATATATGAGTTATGAACATTCTATGTCTATTTCACATATCCGTATCAAGGGTATGTTACATTTAGTCGCACTATCACATCCACTTTTCGAGCTATTACCCTTGGGTATGAACTCACTTTCCTCTCAACTATAGATTAAATAGTCCTTACAAGTGTGGTTTTAGCATTAAATAACCCACGAAGGTTGATATGCCATTAAACAAAGAAACTGAAACCTAAAGTATTATTACGTTTTGTGTATTTTTGTTTTTACAGATATCAAATAATAAAATAATTATTTTAACTATGATAAGATTATACACCGTCTTTATAACTTAAACATTACACATTTTTAAACCATTATAGTTCCAAGTAACTGTTCTTATTTCATTATAATAATTTTGAGATACAAACGGATCACCTAATCTCGGTCAGACGACCAGATCTAGTGATAGTCAACAACAAAAGAAAAGAAAATAAAGAAAACCTGCCGAATTGTCGACTTTGCCTTTCCGGCTAATTACAGAGTAAAACTGAAAGAAATCGAAAAGAAAGATAAGTACCTGGACCTTGCTTGGGAATTTAAAAAAATTGTGGAACATGAAAGTGACGGTGATACCAACAGTAATTGGTGCTCTTGGTACAATCACCAAAGGATTAGTACAGGGACAGGAGTACTTGGAAATAAGAGGACGAGTGGAGACCATCCAAACTACTGCATTAAGATTGGCCAGAATACTGAGAAGAGTCCTGGAGACTTGAGGTGACTTGCTGTCTCTCAAACTCAGTGAGAAACCATCGGCCAACGCTGATGTAAAAAACCCTCAAAGTAGTAAAATAATATAATCTATTTTCACAGTTATATGGTTTTAAGTATTCCTATTTTATACTAATATAGTAACTATTTCTATTTAAATAATAATCATTTGTTTGCACACAGTTATATGTTTACAAGTAATTGATTATAATATTGTTCGGGATACATAGCAATACTTGGATAAACCATACGAATCTGATATATAAATCTAATGTATAAACCGGATTTGGTATCAAATAACCTATAATGGTTGATATGCCGTAAAACCCAACCCAACCAAACTAATAATAATAGTCCTTAGCTTCAAGTAAAGTAAAGTAAGTAAATTTGACGACCGCAAGGCTCCCTTTTCAATAGCTACGGCGTAGGGTGCTACCCCTTTCCCTGGATTGCTCCACTTTACCCTTGATACGTACTTTATATTGCTGAGTGTTAAGCAAGGAGGTATCAAGTACCATTTTTAAAGTGTTTGGTATGACGCGACCGGGGATTGAACCCAGTCTCCCGGACCGTTAGCGAACACTCTACATATGAGACCAACGAGCCGGTTACGTGCAGTAATATGGTTCCAAGTATTTAATACTAATATTTTCCAAACATGTCTATTTGACTCATAGATAGGACCTTAACATGTCCTTCCATTCTGGGTCAGAATGGACCTGGGAGTAAAAGTAACGCAAGAGTAATCAATATTCTCCAGAATTCCAGGACTGGAGCCTCACCACCCGATCCAGTCAAGCGTCATCCCCCAAACAAGGAGTTTAATTAATTTTTCAATTTGTTCTGTTTATATCTATATGAAGTAAACATTGATTTGTTTGTAAATTATTAGTATTTGATAGGAATACTTGAACCCATATCATCATCATCATGTCGTGGACAAATTATTTGTCTTTTTAGAGCATATCAGCTTTTGATGGTTATTTGATAATTCGTAAAATTATTCGTAAAATATTCAATAATTCGTACAATTATTCGTAAAATCTTTAATAATTCGTACAATTATTCGTAAAATATTTAATAATTCGTAAAATTATTCGTAAAATATTTACTAATTCGTACAATTATTCGTAAAATATTTACTAATTCGTAAAATTATTCGTAGAATATTTAATAATTCAGAAAATTATTCGTAAAATGTTTAATAATTCTTAAAATTGACCGTAAAAGATCCTCTTATCGTTTTTTGCGGTAAAACGTTTTCTATTCTTTCGACGGAGATTGAGATTAAAATATAACCCACTCTCTTTAAAAATAGATTAATGAAATAAAGATAAATACAGAAATTAATAGAAGCTTATAGCTTCAAAATTAATTTGAATCAAAAATTAATTCTAATACTGCAAGTACAAAAAATGGCAAGGGAAAGTTTATGGTCAATTTTACCAAAGTAAAGTCGACTTGCTGAAAAACCAATAAACTAAAACTCCAAATTCTAATGTAAAATAGGATTTAAAAGAAAAATGTTCGATGATTTTTTTTTCTTTTACGATTCACTTAATACAATAATTATGAAAATACTTCCATCATTTTATCAAGAAGACTGTTTTGTGAAAATGACGACTACTACGTTCACTTTTAGACTAATACCATTGTGAATGGTATGAACCCCCTTTTTTCCCAGCTATGAGTTAAATCATACGGCTTCTATTCTTCTACAAGGATGGCTTTGGCATTAAATAACCCATGAAGGTTGATATACTATTAAACAAAGAAATCGAACCAAAATGACGGAATTGTCTATGAACCGATCAGCATTTCTGTCTGGAACTAGAGCGTCGTCGGGCTAGGATTCGAGTGTAGTTTCTGTTTATCCTCACTAGAATATATCTAAAAAATAAGGGGGGTGTCTTCGTGGTGTAATGATTAAAGCGATGAACTGCGGAATCGTAGTTCGCGAGTTCGTACTCCAGTCGTGCTATTACGTTCACTTTCGGGCAAAATACCCTTGGGAAAGGTATGAACCCCCCTATCCTTCCAGCTACGGGTTAAATAGTACCACAACTGTTCTTCTAGGAGAATGGCTTTGGCATTAAATAACCTACAAAGGTTGATATGCCATTAAACAAAGAAACCAAACCAAACCTAAAAAATAAGAACTATAAAATCAAATCAATGATAAATTTGTAAAATTACAATAATTTTTACATATTCATACAATTTCACTGGGCTATTGGCCTGATGAGTTGAGTGTTCGCCTATAGTCTGGAAGACCGGGGTTCAATCTCAGATCAAGTTATACCAAAGACTCAACCAATAGTACTTGATGCCACCTTGCTTAACACTCGGCACTATAAGGTAAGGATCAAGGGTAAAGTGAAGCGATCCAGGGAATGGAGTAGCGCCTTCCCTTTTACACGGGTGTTGTAGCTATTGAAAAGGGAGTCTTCGGGTCACCCTCGACTAAGATAACCAACTTTTTTTACTTTTTACATATAGTTTCAAACGGACAAAATTTGGAATAACGCTTAATGAAATATTACAAAAATAAGTACAGAAAAAACATTTGTGTGCTCTTTTTTGTCGCTTTTGTTTTTGTCTTTGTTTGCAGTACTAGTATTAATCGTTGGTTCAAATTCTGTTAATTTTGAAACTGTAAGCTTTTATTAATTTCCATATTTATCTTTTTTTTATTATGCTTCAGACTGCTTTTTTTTGCATGAACCGAGCATCAGGGTGGCATAAGAGATTCAAGGAAGGCAGGGAGTCTGTGAGGGATGATGAGAGGTGTGGGAGGAGTAAGGAAGTCAATACACCAGAGTTGATTGACCAAAGGGTTAGGGTTAGGGTTACTATGTTGAGGTTTTAAAGGAATTCAGAAAGACATTCCTAGGGAAGAGGCCAGCACTCTTCAAATCGGGTCAGTGGCATTGCACCAGTCTACAACTCCATCCTTGTCACAGACTATTTGACCAAGTTTGGCATCAAGACAGTCCATCACCCTCCCTATACCCCAGACCTTGCTGGTGTATTGACTTCCTTACTCCTCCCACACCTCTCATCATCCCTCACAGACTCCCCGCCTTCCTTGAATCTCTTATGCCACCCAAAAACTGATGCTCGATTCATGCAAAAAAAGCAGTCTGAAGCATTCCATACGTTTCTGTGGCATTTTTTCCATGTTTAAAACAGAATTTTATTGAATGTCGTTCTTCTAAAGTGTCCTCACGTCCAGATTGCATTTTTGAAATTCACTAGCTGTGACAATCAGGCTTTAGTAGGGTGTATTCGAATTCCTGGTGTAGCTGTTCATTTGAACCTGAAATCATAAAAATTGGTCAGTCATCTCATAAGATGTATAGAAATAACATACTGAATTTTCAAGAGTCTACAACAATTTTAAATGCCTGTACAAAATAAGTCTTGAAACCTATTGAATGCATCACGTATATATATATATATATATATATATATATATGCATGTATTTGCCCAACCCTTCCATCACGAGAGGAATGCGACACAGGATCAGTTTTGTTAAAGCAGAGTACCAATTTTAAGAAAAAGTGGAGTACTGGTTTGAATTCAGAGTTTTTCCTTCATCTCGATCAGTTGCCATACCAAGGTGACTCAGTCAGCTAAGCCTGCAGAATACATCGACTGCATCTCTGTAGAAGGGTAAGACTCCCCCAACGAGTGTCCTGATATAGCACCAAACAATCTGATAGTGAGGCTTCAGTAATGCTGGAGCTTTGGGGAATGCGGAGTACCTCTTTATTGCCATGGCTCCCAGGTTCACTCAGACCCAGAGTGGTCGCGCCGGCTAGGATCCTATCTGTGGGTCAAATAGAACTAAACTATGTACTTATGCTAAACTGAATTGTTTGAAATAGAACTGTTTATATGTATAAAAATGGATTTGGCATTAAATAACCTATAATCGATGATGTGCCATATAACCAAACCAAGGCTAAAGATCCCAGTGTGCCCTACTATTTACCGATACTTGGGGAGATAGTTTGATTCATACATTTCCGCAAAGTATTAGCGCTATATGAAATCCAAACGATCTCGTCTAGGAATTGAACTCGTGTCACTGGGTAAATTTCCTATTATGATAACTGTTACGCCATGTTACGTACGTATAGCTATTCGCTCGTTATCATATTTACCAACCCCTCCGCTTGGGCAGGATATGACACAAGGTCAATTTTTAAGTTGAGTTTAACAGGTTTGAATTCAGAGTTTTCTCTCTCCTAGACTAGTTGCCTCACCAAGGCTGAAGAACCTAGTCTGCCTTACTATTTACCCATAGCTGGAGGGAGAATAATTGGATTCATACCTTTCCCAAGGGTATTAGTGCTATGTGAAATGCAATCAGTCTCGTCCAGGATTTGAACTCGTGTCGCCGAGTCCGTTTCCTACGACGATAACCATTTCACTACGGGTACCTCCAATATTCGCTCGTTATAAGTTTGCAAAAAGAATAATTAACCATGAAGTGGTGTAGCTGTTTAAGCCAGACTTTTTAAAAATCTCTGCCACAAATTTGGTTCACAAATGATTTCGGTTTCTGGGAAACTGTTTTATTATTCAATTTCTATGTCTTTTAATTTACTTTTTAAGCTCTCTGGGTGACTAGCATTTTTTTGTATAGGTGTGGTAGATGTTCTTACCATTGGTTCCTTTCACGTGTATGTGAATAGCTTTTCTGCGCTCAGAATATAGATCTCTCAATAGATGTTGCAAGTTAGTTCTCGCCGATCATCTTTCAGAGGATAAATCTCAAATTCAAGGTCTTTCTGGACATTTCTTTTAAGGTTTACATTTTTGACCCGGGATTGTTCTAAAGCAATTTTCCCCAGATAAACCAGCCCCCTCCAAAAACCACAATTATTTGCATGAGTCGTCAGCTGAGATGTTTGCTCTTTCAAAGCGAGACTGTCAAGCAATCGATGTACTTTATTTTTGCTTTATTGGGAGGTCGCTTTCCATTAACTTATTCTCTAAATAAAAAAAAAAAGAAAGAAAGAAAAACTGCTCAGAATGTTTTTCTTTATCCATTCTCACTAGATGTACTCTCCATTTTGGGCAATTTAGCAGGGGTGCAACCTCAATACTCTCGTATTAACATATATCTTACACTTAAATGTCATATACATGCATTTTCCAGTTCGCAGACATTGCCCGTGAAAACGCTATATATATATGACCGTACAGCTGCTGTTTTATGGAGTGTTCAGTCACTTATATCTCATCTCAAAAACCATCCATTAAGCCATTCAAATCAAGAAGTATCTCTATTGTTAGAGGCAAAAAGAAAGCACAAAAATTCATCATTAACCAAGAACCTATTCTAACGGTATCAGAAAAAAACTAATAAAAATCCGAAGGAGATGATATCATTCAAAATAGAGGGGTAATATCAGAACATTGGGCATCAGACCAGAAATTATTAACAGGCTGCAGAGCATCGATCGAAGTTTTTTGCCCTGTAAGCTGAAAACCTGGTGCATGCAATTTGGATTATTACCCCGCCGTATGTGGCCACCAACCACATACGACATCACCCTCACAAGCGTAGAAATAATGGTGAAAACGATCAGCTCCTACGTAAGGAAATGGTTAAGGGATTCATTTGTAGCATATGACCAAAATACGTTGTATCTGAAAGAAAGGAGTTCGCAGAAAGGAAACACTCAAAACTCGAATTTTAAGGAAGAAAATAGCTGTCGCTTTTCTTCATGGGGACTACAGCGGGCTGTAGTTAAAAGAGTTTGTTCGATAGCGTTCTTCCACCCTCCTCTTCTTGGCGATGATGGCGTCGTCGTTATAGCTGGCTTGTTGACACTTTCATATCAGTCGTATTGCTGACAGGCTTGGTATGGCATGGGTCGGGGTGTCATGGACCTCTGTTGAACCTGTTTAGAAACCTGCCTTGAACTGCCAAAATCTCGCTACCTGGTTTCCTGATATAGCGATTTGATGGATCAATTCGAAGGTTCGATGATCACCAGTGAAAACAGTTGTGCAGCACGTGAAAGTTCACGCGTGATTATATTAGAATCATGCTTGAACTCTACAGGTCATTCTGCCTGCACGACCGAGGTTCGTGACATTTTTGATCGTTAAACCCATGAACCCAATGATTGATGACACCTGATGTGCTCGCGCGTTCTCCAACCTTGAGGCCCTCGCAACTCAACGACAGCGCCCGTCCGTAATATTACACATTGATGCCTGAGCAACGTGGCCCTGTATGATCGGGGATCGCTCAAGCTGCCCTGTCTAGCCTAATTGCAAAATATAAATGTGCTTAGGTGAGATTCAAGATACAGTGGCGGAATCAAAATAATAATTTAGCAATTTCATTTACTCCATTGAAAAGAATTGTTTGGAAATATTTTTTCATTCTTTATTTATTAAATTTTTTTAGCTCATTTCACATGTTGTTTAACTTCCACCCTTGACCTTAAAGTTTTACACACACACACACACACACACACACACACACACACACACACACACACACACACACACACACACACACACATATATTTGTGAAAGTTATTCAATAAATACGGGGAATTTTTTTGAAAAAAGCAAAATTATTTTTTTTTTTAGAATTTTTTCCAATAAATGTAAACACTTCATTGTTTGGGATTTGTTTATGGCAGAAATTATTTTAATCTTGCAAAAATATTTGTTCTGAGGCTATTCAAAATGGTGACAAATCAAAGGGAGTGCTCCAGGCTTGAACAGAGGTCTGACATCAAATTTTTGGTGGCTGAAACCATTTGAAATTTACAGAAGAACGTGTGATGTAAACGGAGAAGCATGTTTTAGTAAAGAAGAAAATGTTTACCAATGGGCTAAACATGGGTTTGTCACTGCGAGACAGTTAAAAAGACAGTCAATGGAGTGGAAATACTCTGACTCTTCGGTAAAGAAAACGTTCCTGGTGCAAAAGTCTGTAAAGAAGGTCATACTGACAGTTTTCTAAGATTTTCACATATAAAACAGACCACCTAATCCCGGTGAAAAGACCCCACCTAGTTTTAATTCATTAGATGAAAAAAAAAAAAAAAACTTCTCATCTGGTGGATTTTGCTGTTACGGCTGATCATAAAGTTAAAAGAAAAGAAAGCGAAAAGATTTTAAAAAATACTTGGACCTTGCTTGTGAACTAAAAAACCTGTGAAACATGAAAGTGTCGGTGGTACCAGTTGTAGTTGGTGGACTTGGAACGGTCTCCAAAGGCTTGTTTGCCCAGTCAGTAGGGGTTATAGAAAACACCGACTGCTTCTCTGCAGAGGGGTAAGACCCCTCCCCACGAACGAGTGTCCTGGATATGATCCTAAATAATCTGATGGTGAGGTTCCAGTGATGCCGGAGCTTTGGGGAATGCAGAGCACCCCTTCATTGGCATTGCTCCCAGTTCCACTCTGGTCCGGAATAATAGCACCTGATAGGGTCCTATCTATGAGTTAAATAGAACTAACTGCATATTTATGCTAAACTGAATTGTTTGAATTAGAACTGTTTGATAAACTGAATATCTTGAAATAGAAATGTTTTTTACAATTAAACTGTACTTACATTTAAACTGCGTGCTTATGCTAAACTGAATTGTTTGAAATGGAACTGTTTTTGACATTAAAACTGTACTTACACCAAATTGAATTGTTTAATATAGAACTATTTTGACATTTAACTGTGTGTAAACAAAATCTGTACTTATACTAAACTGAATTAGCTGAACTAGAACTGTTCTGACAATTAAACTGTATACTCATGCTAAACTGAATTGTTTGAAATAGATCTGACTACTTGCATAAAAATGGATTTGGCGTTAAATAATAACCTACAAAGGTTGATATGCCATGAAAAACCAACAAACCAACCAACCAACCAACCAACCAACCGCTTGAAAAAAAGGAACAGAGGAAGTGAAAATCAGGATCATTCAGACCACTGCAATTGGTTAGATTAGTGAAAAGAGTCCCGGGGACCTGAGGAGACTTGCTGTCACACTGACTTCCGTGGAAGACCACCAGTTAACGCTGTGGTGAAAACTCGTAAGGAGTAAAATGATAATGATTATATTAATCATATTTCATCAATGAATGCTGAAAGTTGGTTCAAAAGAAATTTACCCGCCCATTACCCCCCCCAAACAGAACAAAACAGAACAAAACAAAACAAAACAAAAAACAAAAGCAACGCGCACACTAGCGTCACTGGGTAAGAATGTAGTGATACCCTGAGAAATATGAAAACGACTTGGGTCTAATTCAATCAACAAACAATAACTGCACAAACGAGAGAATATGCTAAAAATTTCAAAGGAGTAAAATCTAGGAAATCTAGGAAATGCACACTATCCCAGGGATAAAATCGACACAGTGGTTATAATCAAGAAAAGTAAAGTTTCCCAAATCGTGGGCCCTCGCTTGGGAATATGGAAAGCCATGGAAGAGATTTGAGAACGCTTGCTGTCATTATATAACTAGTGATATTAAGCAGATATTCAGTGCGAAAAATTCGTTTTCAGAGATGAAAACAAAATTAACAATCATTCAATAGACCTTACAATGCGTAAGATGCTGAAAAATTTGAATTTAGATTTAAATTTTTTAAATTCTAATAATGAAAAATAAATTGATATAAGTGGAAATAAGGTCAATTTTTTAAGTGGAGTAAAACTGGTTTGAATTCAATTTTCCTTTTTCTGGATAGGTTTACCTAACCAAGGCTAAAGAATCTAATCTGCCATACTATTTTCCCATAGCTGGAGGGGTGGGGGAGAAGAGATGGATTCATGCCTTTTTCAAGGTCATTAGGTGAAGTGAAACGCAAACGTCGCAGATTCGAACTCAGGTCATCGATACCATTTCCTAGGACTATAACCGTCACACTAAGCACGCCTCCATTAATAAGTATGATGGTTAACAATATTGATCAATTCTTTGGATTAAAGAATTTTACCATTATTTGTAGTCTTGTATCAGACTAACTCAAGCTTGATAAATATACATGAAGATTAAGTAAGTAAGTAAATAAATAAATAAATGGTTCAATTTTTTGTTTAATGGCATATCAACCTTCGTGGGTTATTTAATACGAAAGCCGTCTATCTAGAAGAACAGCAGTGATACTACTTAACCCATGGCTGAAAGGATAAGGGGGTTCATACCTTTCCCAAGGGTATTTGTCCGAAAGTGAACGTAATAGCGCGACTGGAGTTCGAACAATTATATAAATAAATAAATAAATAAATAAATAAATAAATAGTAGATAAAATTCGTCGCAGTTGAAAATTTTGCTTTACTGTGTAGGGGAAATAACTTTAAGTGCTTAATATTTCCTTTTAAGCAGAGTTACTTCCCTTAGATATAGAACAAATTAAAAATGGAAGTAAATTGACAACGACAAAAACAACAATAATAACTTGGGAACTGATTGTAATATTGTCACTTATTATTGTTAGTATTATTTAATCTAGCTTTATTTTCAAATGAAGTAAATGATAAATCATAGTTTCCTTACAAAGTTAAAAAAGCGATAAAATAGTTTTCGGAACAACCACAATAACAACATCTACTACTACTACTACTACTACTACTACTAGTACAACAACAACAACTACTACTACTACTTTTTCTTCTCTCTCTTTATAATGTATATATATTGTATCCTCTTTCTCTTTTTATTTCTTCTCTTGTTCTTCATTGATTCTCACCTTTTTTTTATTTATTTTTTTTTAATTAAATAAAAGGAAAATTTATATATATATATTCTTTATTTAATTTAATCACACTGTCTAAATGGCAGACGTCTTTATTAGCTAAACTGTTTAGTAGGCGTACAGCGACCCGGGAATCTCCCACTGGGGGACTGTAAATTGTTGACAGTTACCTCCCCTGAATGCCAAATAAATTTTCCGTGGCGACACGGGGTGGCCAACAAACGGACACACACACACACACACACACACACACACACAGAGAGAGAGAGAGAGAGAGAGAGAGAGAAAGGGGGGGAGAGAGAGAGAGAGAGAGAGGGGGGGAATTTTATATGCATAAACCCGTATACATATACATATATACAGTAAAAAAGACCAATAATCACACACAATGTATTATTCTTTTGTATAGAATTCGAGATATTGTGTTGGAGTCGGCTCAAACTCCACTTCAATGTTAGAGAATGTTGTCCAACTCTATTCACACACACACACACACATACACACACACACACACACACACACACACACACACACACACACACACACACACACACACACACACACAACAACAACAACAACAAGAACGGCAGCAGCAACAACAACAAGAAAAAGCAAAAACAAAACAAAAAGCAAAAACAAAACCCCCAGTACGACTGCGTTGATTCCAATCGCATTATCCGGTCTTATTTCTTGGATAGCGTGGATTTTCAGGATTTTAAAATTTACTGTATATTTTACTCCTTTGAAATTTACGATTGCCTTTCATTTATACTGTCACTGTTTATAGATAGGATTAAACCCGAGTCGTTTGCACTGTTCCCAGTGTATCAATGTTCTTACCCTGTTACGCTTTTAAAAAATCTATTGAGTCAACTTTCAGCATTTACTTATGATGTGATTTAAAGTTCATTATCATTGAACTCCTTACGAGTTTTCACACCTTTTGCTAGAGTCTGAGTGACAGCAATTCTCTTTAGGTCTCCAGGACACTTCACAGTATTCTAGCCTATCTTAGTAAAGCAGTGAACTGAATGGTCCCGATTATTCCTCTGATTTCCTATTTCTTTAGTTTTTTTTCTAAAACCAATCGTCGTCCTCATGTTCCATAGGTCTAAGTATTCGTTTATTTTTTTCGGCAAGGTCTAAGTATTTGTTTATTTTTTTCGTTTTCTTTCATTTTTACTCAGTGGTCCAACAGAATGGTAAAATCTAATAGATAACAAGTTCCTTTTTTTCTTGTTAATTAGCACATGGTGTGGTCTTCTGACCGAGATTAGATATCCGTTTATATCTCAAAGTTTCAAAGAATTTTATCTTCTCATTCTCTACTATGGGAATGCGGAGTACTCTTATTGCCATTGCTTCCAGGTCCACACCAGCCCGGAGTGGTAACACCTGATAGAGTCCTATCAATGGGTCAAATAGAACTAAACTGCGTACTCATGCTAAATGGAATTGTTTGAAATGGAATTGTTTTGACATTTAACTGTATATAAACAAAATCTATACTTATACTAAACTGAATTGGATGAATTAGAACTATTTTACTGAAATGAATAGCTTGAAATATAAATAAAAATGGATTTGGCAATGAATAACCCCCAAAGGTTGATATGCCATAAAAACCCAACCAACCAACCAACCAACCGACCAACCAACTTAACCTACTTTTGCTATTCTGTGACATATTATCAATTTTCAGTTAAATATAATTGGTCCTTGTAGTATTGTTTTGTGCTGCTATTAAAAGAGATTCTATTTCTCTCTTGAGGTTTTCGAAATTATTATTATGGTTTTTTCACACTAGTGTTAGCTGAGGGTTTTCAACTGGAGTCTGAGTGACAGCAAGTCTTCTCAAATCTCCAGAACTCTTCCCAGTATTCTGGCCGACACTAACAATTCTGTAGTTTGGATGATCTCTGCCCTCCGATTTCCAACTCTTCCAGGCACATAACCAAGCCTTAGAGGATCGGTTTAAACGCACCAGTTACAATCAGTATCACTATCACCTTCATGTTTCAAAGTTATTTTAGTTCTCTGGCAACGTGTAAATAATTATCTCGCTTTTCGTTTTCTTTGATTTTTGGTTCGCCGTTTCTCTCGCTGTTAATTTATTATTTTCCTCCTTTGAGAGTTTTTCACACCAGGGTTAGCTGATGGTCTTCCACTGGAGTTTGTGCGACAGCAAGTCTCCTCAAGTCTCCTGGACTCCTCTCAGTATTCTGGCCGATCTTAATAATGCTGTAGTTTAGATGGTCTCCACTCGTGCTATTATTTCTAATTTCTCCAGTCCCTCTACCAATCCTTTGGAGATGGTTCCAAGCGCACCAATTATTACCGTCACTTTAGTGTTCCATATTTTTTTTAGTTCTCTAGCAAGGTCGAAGTACTTATCTTTCTTTTCGCTTTCTTTTAATTTCACTCGGTTGTCTGGCGGGGGACGGCTAAGTCCACAATTTGGCATTTTTTTGTTGGCCGAGATTTGGTGATCCATTTGTATTCTGGGTTGTGAATATATACCTCTTGTTCAAATTTAAACTTCTTGTACAATTCCCAGTGGATCACCTTCCCATATCCAGTCGTGTCTAGTCTTATACTCCTTTTATTCTAATTTGCTGCATTCGCTTATTATGTGATTTATTGTTTCATCTCTATCACCACATAACGTTTATTTGCTATTTTGTTGCGTCTAGTCTTGCTTTGTTATATTTGGTCCTTATGACGTTATTTTGTGCTGCTATAAGAAGAGATTCAGTTTCTCTTTTAAGATTTCCCTTTCTTTGTCATGTCCAATTTTTCTAGTGTGAGGTTTCGCAAGTTTGTTGCTAGAAATGCTCATACAGATGTTTTTCTTCCCATTTTTGCTTCCTTGTTATTTTTGTTCTGTTGCTGCTTGCGTTGTCTGTATTGTTTCTAGTCGCTGTCATCAGTCTTCCTCCCGGCTTTTTTATGTAGTCTTCGAGTCGTTGTATTGATGCATCAACGCTATTTTCTATATTGGCAAGTCCTCTTTCTCCTTCTTTTCTTGACACACAGTTTGTCTCTGTCATCTCTGGCATGTAAGGCTTTATGCATCGTCATTAGTTTTCTTGTTCTCTGGTTTCTTTGTTGAAGTTCTTTCCTCGCCCACTTCAAGAATAGTCCCGATTATCTTACTAGGAGGACAGCTACATAGTTTAGTTTGGAGTAGTTTTCTCGTTCTCCAGAGATACTTTAAAAATTTTTTTCTTTCATCTCCACTTGTCTGATGGTATCTGTTTTCAATATTCCCAATTATTTGTAAGTTTTCTTTTCTCCGAGCACTCTGATTTTTTCTTGATTTCGTAGTTCTATTCCTTCCGTCATGTGTCGTTTCTGGTTCTTCATTATTAGCATGGTACATTTTTCTCTACCAAATTCCATCCCTATATCTTGACTGTATATTCTCACTACCTGTATAAGGTTTTTTAATTCTTTTTCGTTTTTGACAAACAGTTTGATGTCGTTCATATACATTAGGTGAGTGATCTTTTCTTGTGATTTTCTAAGTTTGTATCCGCTTGTGCACTTTCTGAGTATGTGATTAAGTGGCATCATCGCTAGTATACACCTCGTATTTTTACCTCACCTAAGCATTTTTCTCTGGCTGTCAATTCCATTTTTTAGGTTTCCATAGTTTTCTCGATAGTTTTTTTTACACCCGTTCTGACAGTTTTTCTCTGTTTGAACGACAGTAATTCTCTTTAAATCCTCAGGACCTTGCTAACCGTTTTTAGTAGGTGCTGTGGTGTTGATGGTTTCAATTTTTAATCTCCAGTTCTTCGAGTCTCCTTTTCTTGTTCTTGGGGACGATTCCAAAGGCGCTAATAACGATTGGTATAACCGTCATCTCCATTTTCCTCAATTTTTTCCAGCTCTCTGGCAAGATCTAAGTATTTGTTTATTTTTTTCGCTTACTTTTATCTTTTCGGATTCTTTTCTTTCCCACTATGATTCTTTCGAACGGGAAAATCTACTTGTTACAAATTCTTTTCTTGTTAATCAACACGAGGTGTGGTCTTCTGATCGGGATTAAGTGATCTGTTATCATAATTATAATAATTATTATGTTATTGCTTAAGAGTTCTTCCCGTCGGCTTTAGCCGGTGGCTTTTGACTGGAGTTTGAATGACAGCAAACCTCCTCAAATCTTTTGGATTCTTCTCAGTAGTCTGGTCGATCTTAACAATGCTGTAGTCTGAATTGTCTCCACTCGTCCTCTTATTTCCAAGTCTTCCAGTCTCTTTGCCAATCCATTGGGGATTGCTCCGAGTACACCAATTACAACTGGTATCACCGTGGTGTAATGATTATCGTCGTAGGAAATGGACACGGCGACACGAGTTTAAATTCTCGACGAGACTAATTGCATTTCATATTGCACTAATACCCTTGGGAAAGGTATGAATTCAATTATTCTCCCTCCAGCTATGGGTAAATAGTAGGACAGACTAGGTTTTTCAGCCCTGGTTAGGCAACTAGTCTAGGAGAAGGAAAACTCTGAATGCAAACCTGTTAAACTCCGCTTAGAAATTGACCTTGTGTCTTATCCTGACCGAGCGGAGGGGTTGGTAAATATGGTATCACCGTCATCTTCATGTTCCCTAGTTTATTAGTTCTCTGGCAAGGTCTCGGTACTTATCTTTCTTCTCGATTTCTTTTATTTTCACTCTATGGTCTGCCGAGACGGCAAATCCACTATATGGCAGCTTCCCATTTTTTTTGGTTGACTATCATTATGGCTATCTACTGGCCAGGATTAAGTGATCCGTTTATATCTCAAAATCCCAGAGAATTTAGCGCGTCTCATTCTCCAGGACGGTTTCTGAGCTGTGAATATACCATTTAGTAGTATGATCAGATTTCAATTTCTTGCAGTATTCCCAGTGGCTTACCTTCCCTACCCAGTCGTGTTTAGTCTTTTAGTCTTTTTGCGCTAATTTGCTGCATTCGTTTATTATGTAATTGAGCGTTTCGTTTCTATCACCACATAACCTCCAATAACTATTTTGTTGCGTCTTATCTATTTTTGGTTTCATGTAGTTTGTCCTTAAAGCATTGTTTTGTGCTGTTATTCGATGAGATTCAGTTTCTCATTTAAGGTTTCCCTTTCTTAGCCATGTCCAAGTCTTCTGCTGTGAGATTTCATCGGTTTGTCGCTTGAAATATCCATACAGTTGTTTTTCTACCCATTTCTGTTTCCTAGTTATTGTTCCATTGATCATTGTGTTGTTTGTATTGTTTCTGGTCGCTGTAATTATTATCATTGTTATCAATATTATCATTATTATCATTATTATTGTACTTTAAGAATGTTCGGTTTAAGATTATTGATAGGGGAATATTTTACCAAAGGAATTACGTTGTTACATTGATGAGAATTCATATGATATGCCAGAAATATCTTTCTTGACAAAATTCACTGCTGAGAAAAATTATTACACCCATAATTAGATGCAATATATATATATATATATATATATATATATATATATATATGCATTTATGTATGCATGCCGGATTCATAGGTGTGGAGTCTGACACATTTGCCCGAGTTTTGAGCCGAAATTTTCTCTGTATAATGTTTGGTCTTGTTGATTAATAGTAAATGAGGTTCATTTTAATGTATTGATAATGACGAAATTATTTGTTGCGCATAATAGTTTTTTCGTCTTTTCGTAGAAACACAGACATTATATATATATATATATATATATATATATATATATATATATATATATATATATATATATATATCGTGGATCATGTCTTGGATTATATATATATTTATATATATCGTGGATCATTGGACTGATGATCGCATAGGCGAGAAACTCACTCTCACCAAGCACTGTTGACTTTGTACCAAAGCTATCCAAATTTAGATATACTGATATTGAGCATAAATATAGCAAAGTATATATATATCTCTCTCTCTATATATATATATATACATATATATATATATATCCAACCCTCCCTAAAGAGCAGGGTGTGATGCAAAGTCTATTTCTTAGGCGGAGAGAGAATAGTTGGATTGATAGCTTTCCCAACGGTGTTAGTGCAATACGAAATGCAACCAACCACGTCCAGGATTTGAACTTGGATCACCGTGACGATTTCCTACGACGGTAAAGTAAAGTTGGCGACAATAGTCGAGGGCGACTCGAAAGCTCCTTTTTTCAATAACTACTACACTGAGGTGTAGGGGAGGGCGCTACTCATTTCTCTAGATTGCTCAACTTTACCCTTAATCCATTCCTTATAATGCTGAAGGCATCAAGTACCATTTTTTGAGTCTGTGGAATGACATGACCTGGGATTGAACCCTGGTCTCCCAGGCCATTGGCGAACACTGTGCCTTGCATGAAGTAATAGTTAGAAGCATAGGTTAGCAGATTTTTTTGATTCCCACTGAGTGTCTCATACTTGTGGCCTTGTGCCATTAACTTGATTATGAGATTTTTATGAAGAGTGCTCGCCAATAGTCCTGGAGACCAGGGTTCAATCCCTGGTCGAGTCATACCAAAGACTCAAAAAATTGTACTTGATGACGCCTTGCTTAACACTCAGCGTTATAAGGTACGGACCACGGGTAAAGTGGAGCAATCCAGGGAAAGGAGTAGCGCCCTCCCCTACACCTCGGTGTAGTAGCTAATGAAAAGGGAGCCTTCGGGTCACCCTCGACTTAGGTCACCAACTTTACTTACTTATTATATATGTGTTATATTTTTGTTTGATTGTAACTGGGCCTCCATCTTTTATTGTTGGTTCAACCCAGTCTTCCTATTTAGACTTATCCCGGAATAAATGATTGGTTGATTTTAACGGCATGTCAACTCGTTGAAGTTTATTTTGCATTATTTTGAGTTTAAGAATCGTGTTAATTGTACGATCCTATTAACCCTTTTTGTGTAGTTTCTCAAAAGTTTTTTTTGTACACGTCTCATCGAATACGAATCCCTTTAAACAGATTTATTTGTTTCGTAGACGGGACCTTGACAGGTACTACCGATATGGGTCAGGCTATCATACCTAGGACACCCTCTTGAGGGGAGAGGGATCTTACCCCTCTGTAGGGGATACAGTCAGCTTATTCTAAGCTCCACTGACAGGGCTTCAAGAATCAATTAAACTTTGCGAACATGAGAATAAAATTTTCCCGGGACATTTTCTCATAGAGTACAGTCAATTCGATAGTGAGTTTGTTCCTCACTGAGAGATATTCTGTTGTCTCCTTATGCCTGCTTGTAAACGTTGGAAAATATTTACACGCAAAACATGGATGAATATATTTCTAAAGCATGCAAAACGTTCTTATCTCGCAAGGTATTGATAGTGAATTTAATCATCGCCGGGTGCTCCCTCTCTGTAGCGCCTGAACTAGACGAGGTTCGGTTCAAATAAATCAGTTCTCGCAGGTAAGTATACACACATACATACCAATAATTTACCGGTGTTTATTAACCAAATAGTCCCATTTCCTATCGACTCGACACGATGTTTTTTGTTTTTGCGCCAGGTGAGAATTTTCTTGTAATCTACACAATCTCATAAATCTATTTTCCTTTTTTTCTCTTTCTTTTCTTGCCTTTTCCTCTCTGGTCGACCCCCTGAGTCCCAGCTCCACCTTGCATTGCTGATTAACCACCCCCTACTCTTCTATATTAACCAGGCCTCCACCTTCAAGACCATTACGACTTCACCCCAAGCTCCTCGCTATTCTTTCCTTGCAATCACGTTCAACACCCGTTTTAGCGTAAATGTTTATCCCTACCCCTTTAACATACACCTGCTTGATTGGGGTTTCTTTTTCCAGTGATACCCGACCAGGCCCTTTTTTTTACCAGAAGGTATAAGTAGAAATTAGCGATAATTCTCTCTCTCTCCCTCTCTCTCTCTGTCAAACACTTAGAAATTCAAATAAACGTATGGATAAAGCCGTTCTGAAAGTAATGTCGCATTGATTTTTACCAGAACGTTAGAGTAGCCACAATTCTTCCTTTGCCATTCATTCTCTCTCTATTTCTCTCTCTCTCTCTCTCTCTCTTTCCACCCCCCCATCTCTCTCTCTTTCTCTTTTTCTCTCCCCCCCCTCTCTCTATATATATATATCACACGCACTTGGTAGTTCAAGTGAATATATAGTAGATAAAGTTGTTCCGAAAATAACGTCACATTGTCTTTATTTTTATTTTTTTACCGGAAGCGTTGAAACTAGCCCTAACTCTCTCTTTCCTTCTCCCTCTCATTCCTTCTCTTTTTCTCTCACATATATGTACATATACACACGCACTTAGAAATTCAAATATGTTTATGGATAAGGTTGTTCTGAAAGTAACATTGCCATTATTTGTTTAAATTTAATTCTATTTTTTTAAAATGGAATAAAAACAAGTTAAAAAAAGAAACACTTTTATTAATTTATTTCATACTTTTTGGTCGGACTATTTTTCTAGTTTCGATTACTCATTATTCACAACGTTTCGGCCATCTACTCTCCGTTTTTGTTTCTGGAGTTTTTTCTTCTCTATGAATTCTATTTACTTCCTCATAAGGTCACAAAGTTGGTTCAATGTGGGGGTGTTCCATAATAAGCGAGCCTTTCGAGATTTGCGTGTAAAAGCTCATGTTACTTTCTTCATTTTCCGTCATTTGACTTATTAGGAATTCTGTATAGAATTTATGTTCCGTTTGCTTATCGAAATGGTGTAATTAACAAATAAAAAATTAAATAAATAGGCCCTTGTATTTTGCATTTTTAAACATCGATTGTTGATTTAGCATCACTAATATCATCCCTTACAGTTCTAATGATGGTTCATTTGAATGGAAGCGCTATAGTATCGACTTTGCTCCTCAATAAATCTCTCTTTCTACCCGAATTACCTCGTTATCAATTTTTCTCTACATATTGTCGGATTACACTCCATTATTTACTTCGATATATATCATCATCATCATCATGTCGTGCCGCTAGCACGGATATCCCTGACCCTCTCTCGCCACGTCTCCCTATCGTTCATTGCCTCTGGTAGGTCTTCAGGGCTACATTCCGTATCCTCACATAGCTGTTCTATGTATGTTCGAGCTGGTCGTCCTACTTTTGCTTGGCCATATGCGGGGGTCCATGGGAGTTCGTCACTTATGAACTCGTCTCTGCTTCTCCAGCAGTGTCCTGCGTGTCTGGTTCGTCTAACTTGTATAGTTTTCATGATGGGAGGCAGGTGGCCGTATAGTTGGTGCCTTGTGGGGTGTTGCCGCCAGGACTTGTTCAATATTGCTCGCAACGTTCTTGTGTAATTGCCGTCTAGCTTCTTCTTCAGCCGTTTAATTAGCGTCCAAGTAGTGCATCCATATCGCAGTATCGATACGACCGCTGCCTGAAAGAAACTGTGTTTCATTTTATCGGTCAGGTCTGATTTCCATATGATCGAGAGCCTATCGATAGCTGTCCATGCCTTCGTTAGCCGTGTGTCGATGTCTTTTTCGGTTGATGAGACGCTGCTTCCTAGGTAGGTGAATTAGTCTACTAATTTTAGAGAGGTTCCGTTTAGTGTGGAAATGTCGCCTGTTTGGTTATAGCACATATATTCAGTTTTGTAACTTTTTCGCAAAAAAAAAAAAAAAAAAAAAAAAGCTCCAGAAGCTGTAAAGATTGTATTTTTGCATTTCTTAACCCACTAGCAAATTCGCGCAAGAAACTTCCCAGATGATAATATTTGAAGGGACAAACCCATTATGATTTTAGAAATTTTTTCCCTTTGAAAATATTACAAATACTATTTCTTAGCCAATTAGGCTCACAGTAAAATCATTAACTTTTCTAGCTAATTTAAAGCCGACCTAAATTGTATGAATAAGCAAAGAAATGAATATTTCATCAGTAAATATGGAATTGTCTATATTTAGTCAACTAAAAATAAGTGATGAATTATTACTCAAATACCTTTCGGTTTATTTATTTTGAGAAAAAGAAACATTCTTTTCTTTCAAGAATGCATCTCATTTCAATTCATTAATTTTTTCTTAAATCAAATGAAAGTTTGTTTACATTTCTTAAATTAAATGAAGTTTGTTTACATTTCTTAAATTGAACGAAAGTTTGTTTATATTTGCGTTAAAAATAATTATCTGTCCCCTTCTGAATATAATATTCAGCAGCAATTTACGTACATTTAAGTTAAATACAATTTCTCAGTCGCTATTGTGACACTCTAATACTAAGAATTTTATACGCACAAAATATATCTTGAGGTTATGCTAATAATTACTGCTCTACTTCCTTGCACGAATCTTATCTATATCTATTAAAAATATCAACGCTCTGACTAATTGTATCTTTATCTACAAGAAAATATTTTGCACTTTTGTTTTTCAACAAACATTTCTCCTTTATCCTCTACACACACAGACACAGACACATACACATAAACGTACACACACACACACTCACACACACACACACACACACACACACACACACACACACACACACACACACCTATATATACATATTGCTTAGTCGGCTGAGTGTCCTGGATATGACACTAAACAATCTGATTGTGAGGCTCCAGCAATGCTAGAGATTAGGGAATGCCGACTACCTCTTTATTGCCATCGCTCCCAGGTCCACTGTGGCCCTGAGTGGTAGCACCTGATAGGTTCCTATCTATTTGTGCAATTGAACTAAACTCAAATGCTTGAAATAGAACTATTTTTTGACATTAAAACTGTGTACTTAAGCTAATCTGAATTGTTTGAAATTGAACTGTTTTTGATATTTAAACTGAATACATATGCTAAACTGAATTGTTTGAAATAGAATTGTTTTGATATTTAACTGAACTGTTTTAACATTTAACGGAACTGCTTTGTCATTTAACTTTGTGTAAACAAAAAACTATGCATATGCTAAAATGAATTGTTTGAAATTTAATTCGGCGTTAAATGACCGGAAAAGGGTTGATACGCCGTAAAACAAAACAATCAACCAACTATGTATGTATATGAGAGAGAAAGACATTGTATGGAACCCGTAGTTCTTGCAGCTACTGTGGTAATTTACTAAGCTTTTTTTTTGCTTAGATGTAGCACAAGGCCGCATGAATTGGGCACCCAATGAGAATCGAACTCACTCGTGTAGGTTTGCTAGTCTACCTTGCTAACCAATTCACCACCTGAGGTGCCCTCTTGCAGCTACTGTGAGGCACCAGAGCACTGGTTGGAGGTGGGTGCATTTTATCTGTGGAAACCATGGAAAAATCTAAACGGATAACATGTGACAAATTCGAAAATATCTAAATTTTTGAAAAAAATTATTTTCATTTTTTTTTCGAAATACGTTTTTCATGACAGCCTTATTAACGGGGCTTAGGGTACACTGACTGTTTCTTCTGCAGAGGAAGTATGACCCTACCTAAAAATAAGGTGTCCTAAGTTTTAAATAAAATAACATCCTGTTATGAGGCTCCAGTTCTAGTACTCTAGGGAGTATGGATATCAACCCTTTATTGTCATTATTCTCTGGTCCACTCGCGTGATAGTACCTGTTAGGGTCTCATCTATAATTCAAGTAGAACTGATCAAATATAAAAGTAAAGTTGGCGACCTTAGTCGAGGGTGACCCGAAGGCCCCCTTTTCAATAATTACCTCACCAAGGCGCAAGGGAGAGCGCTACTCCTTTCCCTAGATTGCTCCACTTTACCCTTACCTTATAATGCTGAGTGTTTAGCAAGGCGGCATCAAATACCATTTTTTGAGTATTTAGTAGGACTCGATCTGGGATAGAACCCCGGTCTCCCGGAACATTGGCGAACACTCTACTCATAAGGCCAATGGCCCGGAATGTAAATTATTGCATTTAAAAAAATCAATTTTTTGTCTATTATTATTTATTTGCACACAGTTACATGATATAAAGTATTCTAATCTAATACAAATAATTTTTAGGCAATGGTTTAATTTAATAAAATCATTTATTTCAAATATTCCAATCAAACAGCAATAATTTGTTAGCAATTATAAACATTCCGAGTAACTAAAAAAAATAATAATCTTGGGTATACAATCATAGTACAAGTAGCTATTTTTAATACAGGGTGTCTCAAAACATCTTGTATCAATATGATAATGATTTATTAATTAGTTGTCTGAATTTTTGAGACGAAGTTTGATGATTTTTATCGTTCAGGGTTTTCGGGCTATTGTCTTCATCGTTATTGTTACATTCATAACGTTTCGGTCGATATGTCCCCCGGCCTTCTTAAGGGGTTTGTTGAACTCGGGAACCTACACGGAACTTCGGACTTCGTCCTTTATTGAATACACGGGGGTCACTTGTTCTGATTCTATTAACCATAACCGGGTATAAGTGCTAGATATTGCTGTATTGTTACTCGTCTGCTGTCAGGATTGAACCTGCACCCTCCAAATGATTGTCTTTTTAGAAACTTAGGGAACCAACGCCTATAATCTTTACGCTGTGTGTTGTGAATATAACTATACCTTTTCCAGTTCAAAATGGGAGTAGTTCAGTTCAAAATGGAAGTAGTTCATTTCAAAATGAAAAAATTATTATAAGTATAAATATAAAAAATATTTTATAAATTATTTTAGCAATAAAATTGTTAACATAATATAAAAAAAATTCTTCAAGTCATTTATTAGAACACAACATCTAATGCTACAGCTGCAGGAACTTTAGATTGAATTCCAGCTATGAAACGATTGCATACTTCTGGTGTAACCCTTCCCAATTCTTCCTCAATTAATGAAGTCAAAGCTCTTGTCCTTTGTTCAGTAATTGACAAGCCATCTCTTCTCTCCATTGCAAGAATACTCACAATTTTAGCAGCCAATTCCTGCTTGACGTAAGCTTTGATTAAAGACCATACTTGTTCAATCGGATTAAACATTGGACTGTATGGTCCCAACCTAAGCACTTCACATCCTAGAAATTCTTCTTCACTAAAAACTTCTTCAATGTTTGAGTGACATGGGGCATTGTCAACAACCATCACAACTGGACCTCCATATTGTCTCTTTGCAGCTTTTTTTATATTTATACTTATAATAATTTTTCCATTTTGAACTGAACTATTCCCATTTTGAAATGAACTATTCCCATTTTGAAATGAACTATTCCCATTTTGAAATGAACTATTCCCATTTTGAACAGGAAAAGGTATATAAAGATGAAGACAATAGTCCGAAAACCCTGAACGATAAAGACTTATTAATTATCATCTATTAATAATGATAATGATTTATAACTGTGACAAGCTCAATGGCGGTCATTTGGAACACGTCCTGTAAAAAATGCATCCTTTGAGCTAGAGATATCAAATCAATGTTGTTGTTTCTTAATTGTTATTATATCAGCTTCCAGGACATGCAATCTTTCTTTTTTAATTTCTGGTCTCAGTAATAAATCATTATCATATTTATTAGTTGCATCTATTTTGAGACAGTTTTGAATGAGTTTGTCTCCAAATAAGTAAGTAAAGTTGGCGACCGTAGTCGAGGGTAACCCGAAGGCTCCCTTTTCGATAGCTACTACACCAAGGTGTAGGGGAGGGCCCTATTCCTTTCCCCGGATTGACCCCCTTTACCCTTGATCCGTACCTTATAATGCTGAGTGTTAAGCAAGGAGACATCAAGTATCATTTTTTGAGTCTTTGTTATGACTCGATCTGGGAATGAACCCCGGTTCCTCACTCGTCCAAGATCGAGGATTAATAGTTGTTCTACTATACTATTTTCAAATCTGAAACAAAAAAAAAGAACACAACATTATTACTAGTAGAGTTATTAGCAGTCACATGGGCCCTATGTATATTGAGACACCTTATATAAATAATTTGCACGTAACAATATTTGAACAGATCTATTTGAACAATAGATGGGACTACAACTCTGAGACAGAGTGGACCTGGGAGTAATGGCATCGAGAGAGTGACTCTAAACTCCCAGAGCTCCAAAACTGGAGCCTCACCAACAGAGACAGTTTAGTATCATAACCTGGAAAAATTTTTCTCAACTTTATTCCCTTACAGAAATAATTCTCGAATACACAATTGTCCTGTCTGTGAGGCTTAGAATATGCTGATTGTATCCCGTGCTGAGGGTAAGACCCCTCCCCTCGAAAAAGGGGTGTCCTGGGTTTGACACTTAACTGCATATGATGGTGAGGCTCCAGTGTTTGAGATCTGGGAAGTGTGGAGCAACCTTTCATTGCCATTACTCCCAGGCCAACTCTGACCGGGGGTGGTAGTACTTATTAGGATCCCAGCTTTTAACCAAATAGATCTATTTAAAATTATTCGTATTCAATCGGACTGTGTGCAAAAAATAAAAATAAAATAAAAATAAAAATAAAAACAATACTTTAAAAACAACAACACAAAAAATGTAAATATAAACGTACAATGAACGCAATTCTTAAACCTCTATGCATGAAATAACCCCAAACGGGTTGCGATGCCGTTAAAATCAGTCAATAAATCAATCTAATATAGGAATGGATGTTTATAAAAAAGGGTTTTACCAGAAATCGAAACTTGCTCTCTCATCCTGCTGTCTCATATTTTAAATGCAGCCTCATTAACAAATTTCAAGCTCAGTGCCTTACCAACTACAAATTGTTCCTGTTCGTTGTTTGGCCGTTAGACGATCGTCAACTGATCTTCAGTCCGACATACGGCAAACAGCAGATATGTCCCTACTGATCACACCTGGTTAAATCGATCAGATTAAGCGACTAATATGATTTTGCCAATGCAGACGACATTCTACGCCATCTTGGATTGTCTCATCGTTTGTCTTTTCATTCTTCTTTTATTTTTATGATTCATTTTTTTTCTTTGCCGCCTGGGAACTTGGCAGATCCATAACGTTGGCCAGGGAAGATCAGATTTGTGAACTTTTTTGTTTTGTTTGTTTCTTAGTGCTTTGGTTTTCTTCGATAAAATCCCTAAACAAATACTCTGAATCGGACTAAATCATGCAAGTCAAATAAAAAGGGAATAACAAATAATTGAAATAAAATATAGCAAAATAAAAGATATTAAAAATCGGTGTGGGGGGTGATATATGAACCTTTGCGACAAACTACTTATTTGCCCTCTTCAAACATTTATACATTTTTTTTTCTTTAGTCAAAACAAATTTTTTGAAGACTGTCATCTCGCATGACAATCGTTCTCAACTGGCGGGAAAAATGATTGTTAGGTTTTTGCTTGATTTGGAGATAAAATTTGGTCAAATACAATAGAAAGTTTTATGCCATAAATTATGAACATATTGTTTTAAAACTGTTTATATATATATATATATATATATATATATGTGTGTGTTTGTGTGTGTGTGTGTGTGCGTATGCCTGTGCATGTGTGTACGTATTTTTTATTTATACATATGTATTATATATATATTTATGTGCATGTATTTATCTATATATGTTTTTTTTAAATTCATATATGCATGTATTTATTCATTTATATATATATATACTTATATATGTGTGGATTTATATATATATATATATATATATATATATGAAGAAAGATTTCTTCATACTGTCAGATTTAGATCCATATTTTCTTTCGTCTATCTATCTATCTGTTTGTCAGTAATATCCTGTCAGCATCCGAAGACAGTGTACGGGGATTGTTCGCGCATAGAATATATGAGGAATTTCATATAAATCTATGGCTATTGTTTTTTTTTCTTTCCAGGTTTATATAACAAAATGCGATGGGAAAACTGTCTGAACCAAATAAAAATTAAAATACCACTTACATCTTCATCAGAATTATATGAAAATATCTTGATTATCTTGATTAGATTTATTCAAAGAAATCGCCATTGGCTTCAAACATGGCTTCCACATGACTTTAAAATCTCCTGCAAGCCTTTCTGACGGTCTCCTTATTCAAATGGGTAATCACTGCTGCTATCCTTACCGTGAGTTCATCTTTGGTGTTAGACGGAGTTTTTTTGGTATCTTGCTCAAACGCGCCCACACATAATCGAAGGGATTGCAATTTGGCGAATTAGGCAGTAAAATTTTAAGGGTGATATAATCGCAGGAATTTTCTAACAGTCAAAAGTGGTTCTCCTGTTTGTGTGGTATGATACACATTCCTATTGTCAGAAATAGAATCTTCCCGCAGTCACTCACCCTCTCGAACTAGGCTCTTGCTGTAGGCTTCAGTGCTGAGTCTGGGCTACGTGGAAAGAATTATGGAGGCGTAACGTCACCACTGCTAGTGATCACCCCAAACACCACGATGTGGACTGAGTGTTTGCTAAACCAAATGTCTCCATCAACCAATGTGATACTACTCACAACTTTCGTAAACGATTTTTTACCTTAGCAATTAAAAAAAATCTATTTTAGTTTTTTTAATCCTATGGTTAATGGTTCCCAAATCGTATTCATCTCTATACTTGGTCTGCTCAGCCGGTCACTATAGCCCAACATATACGCAGCTTCTTTAAGACTTCTTATTCTCTAATTTTCTTCCCTCTCGATTATTTCAACTCCCTCCCATAAGGGTTAGATGATTTCCCTTTTCTTTTCATATATGGTCAGCCATACTCGACTTTTCAACTTAACCTCGATATACTGTGACCCGGAGTGGTAGCACCTAATAGGATCGTATCTATGGGTCAAATAGAACTAAACTGATGATCCTCTTGCCTTACTTTTAGTGGGCGGTATTCTCGCCTTTGTATACTTTCTCTCAATTGCATGGGGTGGAGTACACGCAGTTCTTAGTTATGTATTTTGTTGGAGGGCTTAAGTCAGAAGAGATATTTTTGAAGAGTCGTGCCACTCTGGAATATTGTCCCGATATCATATGGACTACATATCTTTTGAATCTTTTGGTTAGACCTTTGACATAGATTGTGGTGAGTTTCCAGGTATTGTTCTCAGTCGTTCGATCTAGATTTCTTGGAGCCGATGTTATACTCTCTGGGTAGTTGTTATGACAGAGGTTGTCTCTTAAATTCATTTCGTCTTGATATGCATCGCTGTTTCTACTAATGACTTGTGCTTGACGTTGTGGCTTTCTTTACATTTTATGGATGATGGGAATATGCCGACTGTTTTCTCTGCAGAGGGGCAAGACACCACCTCAAAAAAGTGTGTCTTGGGTATGATACTAAACTGTATATGATGGTATGGCTCCAGTTCTGGAGATCTGGGGAGTGTTAACCACCCCTTCATTGACATCACTTCCAGGTGCACTCTGACTGGGAGTGGTAGTACTAATTAGGGTCTCATCTATGAATCAAATAGATCTGTTTAAAAATTATTCGTATTTTATTGGACCGTGATAAAACCTCTAAAGGAACAACCACTTGGCTGGGTTGAAAATTTCATTGTCTGAAAAATTCATATGTTGACATCATATAAGCTTTTTATGACATTTTTGACCGAAGGGATCAAAGCACTGCAACACCGATAAGCGTGTGGACCGCAAGAGAAACTCTGCTGAAAAGTAAACCCCTTTTAGCCACATTCAAGGAGAGTATCATGTCCAGCTTATGAACAGTTCAGCCAACCCTCGTACACAAAAAATTTGAATATAAACGTGATTAATGTGATTCTCGAACCTCTAAGTCTAAAATAACCCTAGACGGGTTGACATTCCGTTAAAATCAATAAATCAATCAGTTAATCATATATCATATTCTTTTATTTCATGAATTATTTTTCTTTTATTCTTTTTTTTTAGTTTACATTTAAAATAACATATAAAATATGTGAAAGATTGCCCAGTCGGCTGGGGCTGTAGAATACACTGATTGCGTGTCTGCAGAGGGGTAAGACTCCCCCAACGAGTGTCCGGGATATGATCCTAAACAATCTGATGGTGCGGCCCTGAGTGGTAGCACCTAATAGGGTCGCATCTGTGAGTCAAATAAAACTGAACTGTGTACTTAAGTTAAACTGAATTGTTTGACATAGAACTGTTTTGACA
>CAUZXS010004070.1:45000-65000 GCA_963585895.1 Sepioteuthis lessoniana
GGTTCTTGATTATTTGAGATTGTGGGAGAATGTTGCTACGAGGGTTATGCGATTCATCTTGACTTTTAGTTTTAATATTAGGGTATCCTGTCTAGGGGTGGAAATAGCTTTGGTTGCTTGGTTTTCAATTATTGTTTGGGAATATCCCTTTGCTGAGAACTGCTGTTTTGTTTTCTCGTGTTGTCTTTTCAGTTTGTTCTTGCCTGTGCAGATTCTTCTTAGTCTAATTGCTGGTGAATAGGTAAGTTTATCTTGAGATGTTTGGGGTGAGAAGATCTATAATGGAGATAGTTGTGTGTGTTGGTGGGTTTTATCGGTATTATTGTTAGTAGTTGTATGTCTTTGTCAATATATACTAAAGCATCTAAAATGAGATTGATTACGCTGTTTTATATATATATATATATATATATATGTGTGTGTGTGTGTGTGTGTGTGTGTATTTCTTATGATATGATTTTCTAAATATATTTTACATAACACAACGCAGCGAGATCTCTTTTAGAATAATAAAGTTAAGAAATTGTAATTCCCATCTAATTTGTCACAAATAATAATAATAATAATAACAACAACAACACCCACAATAAATGTTGACACAATAAGACAAAATAAATGTAGATTTAATAAAGATAATCATGATTGGAAAGAAGACTACATTACCATCTCTCAGGAACAAAGACTAGAAAAAAGTTTTGGGGGAAACCAAAAATATGAACAAATTTTTAACAAATATCCCCACGGATAACTTCACTGAATTAAAGGAGCTAATCTATGCCGGAGAGAATTAGCCTGTGATAAAATCGGTTTTCTTCTAAGGAACCTTAACAGGAATACAAAACTTGGATGGGATTTTAAGATTAGAAGAAAAGGTAAAGAAATCACTTGAATAGGCGAAGATGCTAAGGAAGGGAAAACATGGAAATATGTTGGGATGAAAAGACAAAACCAAAACAGCCGGCAAATCTAACAATACAATTTGAGCTAAATCAAAAGATATTGGCAAAAGAAGGGAGAATTAAAAGATACCGAGATAGGATCTAGCAATACAATCAAAACAAAACCTTCCAAAATAGCGAAAGAAAATTCTACCAACAAGTTGGTGAAGAATGCACGTGGACATACCGACAACCAGATGCAAAGGAAGCAAAACAATTTTGGAGTAAAATATGGAACGGAGAGAACATAATAGAAAAACCGGATGGATGAATAACATGGGAAAAGAATGCGGAAATACATTTGGATTCGCTCTGAGCGGTACTCAAAAAGTACCGAATTGGAAAACGCCCGGCCATGATGGCATATATGAATTCTGGTTTTAAAAATTCACTTCTATCAACGACAGACTGGCTCTTGAAATGAATCGATGCTTAAAAGAAACAGATATATCCGAATGGATGACCAGAGCAAAGAACACTCAGATTTAAAAAGACCATCAAATGTACATGGACGACATTAAGCTGTTTGCAGAAATGAAAAAGAATTAGAGACTTTAATACAAACAATAAGAATATACAGTTAGGATATAGGAATGGAATTTAGTAGAGAAACATGTGCCATGCTAATAGCGAGAAGCGCAAAAAGACAAATAACAGAAGGAATAGAACAACCAAATCAAGAAAACACTCGGAGAAAATGAAACTTACAAGTACTTAGGAATATTGGAAGCGGACACCATCAAACAAGAGGAGATAAAGGAAAAAATTAAAAGATAATACATCAGGAGAACAAGAAAACTGCTCGAAACCAAGCTCTATAGCAGAAACCTCATCAAAGGGATAAACATCTGGGCTGTCTCTTTTGTAAGGTACTCGGGACCATTCTTGAAGTGGACGAAGGAAGATCTTCAAATAGTAGGTCAGAGGATAAGAAATATAATAACAAGGCTTTGCATCCAAGAGATTACATTGACAGACTACAAGTGTCAAGAGGAGAAGGAGGAAGAGAACTCACCAGCATTGAAAATACCGTGGATGCATCAATACGAGGACCCGAAGTCTACATAAAAAAAGCAAAAAAAAAAAAAAAAAGACAAATTACAGCAGCCAGAAACAACACAAGTAACATAAAAATCAACAGGACAACAATAACAAGGAAACGAAAATGGTAAGAAAAGCAACAGTATAGATATTTCAATCCACAAACTGGTGAAATCTCACATGAAAAGACTTGCATATGGCTACGAAAAGGAAACTTTAAGAGAGAAACTGAATCTCTTCTAATAGCAGCAAAAAACAACGCCGTCAGGACCAACTATGTTAAAGAAAAAGTAGATAAGATGCAACAAAATCACTAGTGTAGGTTATATGGTAATAGAAACGAAACGATTAATCATATAAGTGAATGCAGCAAATTAGCACAAAAAGACTGAAAGACTAGACACAATTGGGTAGGGGAGATAACCCACTGGGAATTGCGCAAGAAATTGAAATCTGACCATACTACTAAATGGTATATGCACAACTCAGAAACCGTCATGGAGAATGAGACGCATAAAATTCTTTGGAGATACGAACAGATTACTTAACCCCGACCAGAAGACCAGAAGACCAGACTTCGTGATAGTTAACAAAAAAAAAAAAAAAAAAAAAAAAAAAAGAATCAGCCAAATTGTGGACTTTGCCGTCCCAGCGGACCACAGAAAACGGAAATAAATGCTTTAACCTTGCCAGAGAGCTAAAAAAGCTATAGAACTTGAAGGTGACAGTGATACTCGGAGCGATCCCCAAAGGCTTAATAAGGGGGGATGGAAGAGTTGAAAATCGGACAAATCGAGACAATCCAAAGTGCAGCATTGTTAAGATAGGCCAGAATACTAAGAAGAATCCTGAAGACTTAAGGACAATTGCGGTCATTCAGACTCCAGTGGAAGACCATCATCTATAACGCTAGTGTGAAAAACTCGTATAATAGTAATAGTGCATGATTAGTGTTCGCGCCCATTCCGATCGTTCTAATGTTTTAAATGATATAAATATTAAATGTTAATAAGACTACTTACTCTTATTTATCCATCTGGAATTAATCATAACTTTAAAAAAACCAGGCGATGATCTACCAAGGCAGCAAAAAAAGAAGAAGAGTTGACACGAAGGAGTATGAAAGAGGGTGGAACAAGAGTAAAAAGAATGAATAGATTGTAGAAAGCGAAAGAAAATTGATAGATAAAAGAGCGAAAGAAACGAAGAGAAGGAAGGAGGCATAGGAGAGAGAGGAACAAGGAAAGAGTGTGTGTGGGAGAGAAAGGGGAAATGAGAGAGAAATAAGGATATATATACAGAGAGAGAGAGAGAGAGAGAGAGAGAGAGAGAGAGAGAGAGGTGGAGAGGGGATATAGAGAAAGAGAATAAGAGAGAAATAGATTGATAAATAGGTAGGGAAAGAGAGAATGAGAGAGAGAGAGAGAGTGAGAGAAGGGGACAGGGAAACAAGAAAAGAAAGAAAAACAGAAAGAGAGAATGAGATAGATAGATAGATAGATAGATAGATGGGGAAAGAGAGAGAAAAGGGGAGAGAGAAATAAAGAGAGACTGATGTAAAGGAGTGTGAAAAATAGGGAGAGAGTGTGAAAGAAATAAAGGAGGGAGAATAATCGTTTATATACATAAACAAATGAAAAAAGAAAAAAAAAAAGAAAAAGAAAGAAAATACGAAATAAGGAAAGAAAAAAATTGGAAAGAAAAACAAAGGCAAACAGTACAAGAGATGAAAGAAAGAAAATTCCAAAGAATGACAAAAAGAAAGAAAACCGCGAAGAAATACAAGAAAAAAAAAAAATAAAAAAATAAAAATAAAAAACAAGCTTGACATTAAAAAAAGGAGATAGAATTAAACAATATAAAAGAAATGAAGACTTTAAAATAAATTTGAAAATAAAAATGAAAATAAAAAAAGAAACTAGAATTTTGGATGTAGAAAAAATCTATGAATAAAGAAAGACAAAAAAATGTGCAAAGAAAATGAGGGGGGAAAGGACCCTTCTCCCCCCCAAAAAAAACCAAGTCTATAAAAAATAATCCCTGACGACAAAATGCCACCAAGCAACTTGACTGCGAAAAATCATAGTATCACACAAAGTAATCCCAATGTTATATCAAAAAACGAGCATTACTGATCTGTGGTTTTGTGGTCAACCTATATGTGTGTTTTGGTCACGCAGTCGAGAGACTAGCAACGGACACGCGAGATATGAAACGAGATTACAATCGAGTAAATGTATAAATAAATAAAATGGCATCCTTGTATCACTGGTAAGACGATTCTAACAGCTGAGCCGTTTCTCATAGCAGATTGGTTTGAGTGTGACACTTCTGAGCAGTGAGAAGTCGCCAACGCCTTTCATTTCTGTCCTCTTTTTTCAAATATAAAATATCTTAGATATGTTTGCTTATAGCAAGGGTTGGGAGAAATTGTGAACGCGTCTCTAAACATATTTCAGAACATTTTTTGTGTGCCTAATAATTTGTTTTTTCATTAGAACGACTGTGTACTTGGAAGCACATGTGCATCTTTGCTGATGTATTTTGTTATGCAGCCCATACATAAGGGAGTTGTACACGTGGCGTAGTGGCTAAAGAGCTGAATTGTGGCATCGTAGAAAGCGAGTTCGAACCCCAGTTGTTCTGTTATGTTCACTTTTGGACATAAACTCTTGGGAAAGGTATGAAGTCACTTATTCCTCCCAGCTATGGGTTAAAAAGCACCACTGCTGTTTTTCTGCAGAAACAGCTTTGCTATTAAATAACCCACAAAAGTTGACATGCCAATAAACGAGGAGACCAAACCATAATTAAGGGCATGAGTTATCATGGGAGTATTTGGGTATGGATCAGCATTTCTGAGTTTTATCAGTCAGGGTTTTTGGACTATTGTCTTTATTAGGCTCCCTAATATTCTAAGTGATAATCATCTGGAGGTTACAGTTTCAATCCTGTCAGCAGGCAAGTAACAACACAGGAATACTTAACAGTTGTACCCAGTTATGGTCAACGGAATTAGTACAAGCGACCCCCGTGGATTAAATAAAGGTCGTGGTTCGAAGTTTCGTGTAGACTCTCGAGTTCGATAAGAAACACCTGAAGAAGGCCGGAAGACAAATCGGCCAAAACGTTGTAAATATAACAATAAAGATGAAGACAATAGTCCGATAACCCTGAATGATAAAAATCATCAAGTTTTGTCTCAGAAATTCAGACAACTAATAAAGTAGATTTCTGCTTGTCTCTTGGTTCGAGCAGATACTGAGTTGAGAACACAAGAGAATTGGTCAACTGAAATCTTTTTAATTACACGTGTGAAAGAAAGGAAGAAAGAAAGACAGAAAGAACACGAACTGATGCAGAAAGGAAACGATTGAAGTATGGTAAATTGTAGTAGTAGTTGTAGTAGAAGAAGAAGAGGAGAAGAAGAAGAGAAGGATTGAGAGAGAGAGATAAATATAGTTAGATAGAGAGAGAGACGGAGAAAGAGAGATTAAGAGAGAGATAAAGATAGGGATAGATAAAGAAAGAGAGATAGAGAAAGAGAGAGAGAGAGAGAGAAAGAAAGATATAGAGAAAAAATCGATAAATAGAGTGAAAGAGAGAGAGAGAAAGAGAGAGATAAGGGGAGAGAGTGAAAGAAAGAAAGATATAGAGAAAAAGAGATAAAGAGAGAGAGAGAGAGAGAGAGAGAGAGAGAGAGTGAGTGAGATAGATAGATAGAGAATTGTCGTGTAGTTTGCCTAGTAACAAATCGCAAAATAACAGTTACATTTAGATTTTTATGAAACGATTTTTTGAGAAGAAAATTTTGCAACCTAGTGGGTAGGCACAAGTATTTCCCACCAGTTTTAACGGGCAGTTTTTTATTCACTGAAGTAAGATTGACAGTCAATCTTCTCAGATTTTTAGTTGTTTTTTAAACTGTGAACAAAAGAATGAGATCCAGCTCGTTTAAAAATGTATTTACAAAATCAGTTTACAAATCATTTAATATGTAAAAACAGGATTTGGCATTAAATAACCAACAATAGTTGATATGCCATGAAACCCAAACCCAAACCTCTGTCATCACATAACTTATACTTGCAGTTCTTCTGTATACGATCTATTTTTGTTTTGACATTATTTTTTTTTCTTTTGCTGTTCTTAAAAGAGTTGTTCACACCAGTTTTAACTGGTAGTCTTCACTGAAGTTCAAGTGACAGCAAGTCTCCTTAATACCCAAAAACACTTCCCTGTATTCTCAGCAATTCTCTTTTCGTAATTCTTATTCAGTCTCTTTTCCAGGTCCTTCAAGACCGGTTCAAAGGTTCCAACTATCATTGGCGTTACCGCCAGGTTAAATTTTAAGTCCTTTGGCAAGGTCATAGTATTTATCAAGTTTTCACTTTCCTTTACTTTTACCTTGTAATTTTCAGTCAGATAGATAGATTGACATATGAAACTCGAGTTACCTTGAAAATAGTGAAATGCTGTTTGTTCTTAATACACACACACACACGCATATATATATATATATATATATATATATATATATATATATATATATATATATATATATATATATATATATATATATACGTGTGTGTGTGTGTGTATTTACCAACCCTTCCGTATGAACTAGATAGGACACAATGTCAATTTTTGAGCAGCGTTTATCCAGAGTTTTTTTTCTCCTTGATCGATTGCCATAAAAAGGCTAAAGAGCACAGCCTGCCCAACTACTTTATCTATAGCTTAAGGGAGAATAGTTGGATTCATACCTTTCCCAAGGGTATTAGCGCTTTGTGTAATGCAATCAGCCTCGTCTAGGATTTGAACCCGGGTCGTCGTGTCCATTGTTTACAATATCAATAACAGCACGAGCGCTTCTATGTCTCTACAGATGCATATATGTATGTATGCATGTATATATGAGTGTATATGTATATTTATGTACATGTATTTACGTATATGTATGTATATTTATGTGTATTTATGTATGTGTATGGATTTATATGTATATGTGTGTATATATATATATGTATATATATATGTATGCATGTGTGTGCGTGTATCTATCTATCTATCTATCTATCTGCATGTATATATATGCGTGTGCATGTATATGTGTGTATGTATATATGTATGTATATATATGTGTGTGCATAAATGTGTGTGTATGTGTGTGTGCATATATATGTGTACGTATGTATATATGGGTCCATGTATATGTGTGTATGAATATGTGTTTGTATATATATATGCATGCATAGACATATATGCGTGTGCATGTATATATATGCATGTATATACAAGCATATATATATATATGAATGCATATATATATATATATGCATATATATATATATATGTATATATATATATGCATATATATATATATGCATATATATATATATATGCATATATATATATATGCATATATATATATATATATATATATATATATATATATATATATATATATATATATATATATATATATATACATATATAAAGTCGAAGAAAGATAATGTATTTATTGTCCACTTTTGACGAACAGATCAGTACATAATGCGAAGAAGCGAGTGAAATAAACTTATTGGGTGAAAGGGGAAAAGTCAAGTGTTCCTATGGGGTGGACTCGCTTTTCTTTCGCTGTTGCAGTTCACCCGCTGGGTTCGGTCAGCGTGTTGCACCTGTTGACTTGAGTCGTTAGTCTGAAAAGAACAATGGTCGAAAACAATGTCGCTTCATACTAAAATTGAAAACGAGGCTAGTTCGGACACAATGGTGGTCGGTGATTAAACAAAAGACAATTAGCTCACCGCTGGATTTACTATATTCATGTGCTGAGTAAAATCGTCTAAAATTGAAATCTATTATTAAATAATTTTGTCAATATTTCGTAATTACGTTGTTAATTATTAACAGCTAATTTTTAATTGTAAATTTCTAATTGTTAATTTTTGATTTTTAATGGTTAATTGTTAATTGTTAATTATTTATTTCCTAATTACGTTGTTAAAATTGAAAACTATTATTTGATATTTCTGTCAATATTTCGTAATTACGTTGTTAATTGTTAAGTGATACGTAGTTAATTGTTACTTCTTTATTGTTAATTTCGTAATTACGTTGTTGAAATTGCAAACTTTTATCTAATATTTTTGGTCAAGATTTTGTAATTACATTCTTAAAATGGGAAGCTGATCACTCCGAGTAACTCCATCAATAGTGATCACGTGTTTTCTACTTACATAATATATATTAAAATGCCACTTTACTCAGTTTTCCTCCAACAACGTCCTCTTACCCAACGCTGAAAAAGGGATGTCCTAAACAGCATCTGATGATGAGGCTCCAGTTCTGGAGATCAAGGGAATATGGAGTTCTCTTCATTGCCGTTACTCCCATGTCCATTCTGACCCTGTTAGGGTCCTCCTAGCTATGGGTTAAATAGTACCACCACTAGGAGAATGGCTTTGGCATTAAATAACCGACAAAGGTTGATAAGCCATCAAACAAAGAAACCAAGAAACCAAACCTGTTAGGGTCCCATTTATAGGTCAAATAGATCTTTTTGAAAAGTATTACCATTAGATTGGAATACTTGATGTCATATAACTGTAAATTATTTGTATTAAAAATAGTTACATGAAGCGCTAATTGTTTACTAAGGATTATTATAAGTTACTTGAAACCATGTAACTGTGTGCAAACAAATGACTATAATCAAGTAGAAAGCCGTATAATTATTAGCATTTGATATGAATGCTTGAAACCATACAACTTTGTGCAAATTGTTTGTATTAGATAGGAATACTTGATATATAACAGTGTGCAAACAATGGACTATTATTAAATAGAAATGATTATCTAAAACTATATAATTATTAGTATTAGATACGAATACTTGAAACCATATATCATCATCATCGAATTGAGCTGACAGCACGGAGTTCCCTGACTCTCTCTCGTCATCCATCTCTATCGTCCATCACTCATGGTAGGTCTTCTAGACTGCATCCAGTGTCTGCACAGAGTTTATGCATGTAAGTCCTTACTGGGCGTCCAACACTGATGCGTTCGTATTTACTTTTCTAGCAGTATCTAGCATGTCTTGTTTATCTTACTGGGATAATTTGTGAGATGGGAGGTAAGTAGCCGTACAGCTATTTTTTATGGGGTGCGACGTCTAGGATTTGTTCAAAACAGCACTTAGTATTGCTGCGTAGTTCCTATCTAGCTTTTTTCTCCATGCCTTTCGTTAGAGGCCAGGTGGTGCATCCATACAATAGTACTGACACAGTCACAGCTTTGAAGAAATCCCGGTTTATTTTAATTGAGAGATCACTAGATATCATCTCAACGTGCATAAATAACCGATCATAGTAAATAAACAAACATGCCATTGCATATTTGTTTATTTGTTATATTTGTACATTGAAAATAGTTATTAAAATAATATTAGATGGATAAGTCAAGAAAACAAGACGAAATATAAATAAAAATATACAATGGACGTGATTCGCTAACCTTTAGGCATAAAATAACCCTAGAAGAGTTGAAAGGCTGTTAATATCAGTCAATTAGATGTAGCAGTTTTTCATGTAGTTTCAGTAGAAAAACAATCTTTAAATGGCTTGAAACAATGAAAAGTAATCTTGCTAAAATTCTATGCAAACAAAATGTATCATTCTTGAAAATTGCTAGAGACACAAGCGACAAGACTCGAAACCCTATATCATGTGAGCAATTTCTACATTAATCTGATTCAGATTTACGTTCCCTGGTTCATAAACAAGAAAAGCTTTTTAAAAAATGAATATATTCTTGCTTTTCTGTTCTTTTTAAACAACCAAGCATTAACAAAAATATATTGTCCACACACACACACACACACACACACACACACACACACATATATATATATATATATATATATTTGGGGGATGCCCGTAGTTTAATGGTTATCGTCGTAAGAAATGGACACGGCGACACGAGTTCAAATCCTGAACGATGTTGATTACATTTCACATAGCACTAATATCCTTCAACTATGGGTAAATAGTAGGGCAGACTGGCAAGCAGTCTTGGAGAAGAAAAACTCTTGACCTTGTGTCACATCCTACAACCTTGTGTCACATCCTAACAACCAGTCTTGGAGAAGAAAAACTCTTAACCTTGTGTCATATCCTACCTGTACGGTTGGTAATCACATACACACACACACACACACACACACACACACACATATATATATATATATATATATATATATATATATATATAATGAATAAATATATATCAGATTTTATATATTTGATGCCATGGAAGTTTGTCAGCGACCTTAGGTTTCATGAAGTTTTATAAACTATGTATATATATATATATGTGTGTGTGTGTGTGTGTGTGTGTGTATGTAAAGAAAAATTGATAACAAGGTAATCCAAGTAGAAGGAGAGATTTGTTGAGAAGCAAAATCGACACTATAGCGTTTCGGTTCTAATGAATCATCATCAGGATTATGAGGGATGGTATTAGTGATGTTAAATCAACGATGGATGTGTAAAAAGAGCAAAATATAAAAACCTAGGGAAAATTTGTTTAACAAGAAAAAGTTGGCTGTTTATGACAAGAAAAAGTTATTAACTTTTCATTACACATTGTCGGATTACAGTCCAGTATTTACTTCCAAATATATATATATATATATATATATATATATATATATATCGACTTTAGGTCGTCTTTGTTACTGGGACTCATACTTTTAACATAATTTACTATTTGCATGATTTAGAATACAAGAACTTTAGCATCCAACTACATTTTTTTCTGAATACAATTTATCGAATCTCTGTGCACGTGCAGATTTGTACTGTTGATGCTTGACTACGGACCATTCTACAATAAACAAAACTTTACTTTCTTTTTACCAGTAGGATTTTTCAAAACAAATGTGTTTGACTCAGGTTAAAGACTTGTCTCAATATTTGATGTTCACCGTTTAATGTCTGGGTCAGCAGAATAGATCACAGACCAATATGCATACAAAGACAGACACACAGACACATACGCGCAAGTGTGAGGGCATTGATCTTAGATGGTGCTCGAAGCTTTTAGGATCGATGCGGTACTATTAAATTTCCCCCATGTAATATTGAAAAAAATGTATTTACAGTCAAAATTTAGCTATTGACTTGAAACAAATATACATTCTTTTAAAAACAGGCTGTAAAGATTATTCTATCTATTTCAGTTAGATATCTTTTCATCTGAGTCATGCTATTTGAAAAATTTCTTTTATTTTTTAGGCTTGATGAGTTAAGAAGATTATCCGTAATTATTAGAGTCAATTGCTTCGAGATAGATAGAATTGGGAAAATATCTATTCGGGCTGAACCCCAAAAGTCCAAGACACGTAGTCGCCGCTGATATATATATATATATATATACATAGCACCTGGTAGGGTCCTATCAATTGGTCAAATAGAACTAAACTGCGTAGTTATGTTAAACTGAATTAGCTGAAACAGAACTGTTTTGATATGTAAACTGCGTATTTATGCTAAACTGAATTGCTTGAAATAGAACTGTTTTTATATTTAAAATATAATTCATAATCATAACAAGAATCTAATAGACAAATCACTAATAGATAATTAGCGAACAAGCAAATTACTTTGTAATTGTAGAAATAAAAAAGATTGTCCCATGGGAAGAATGTGTAATTCCGAGAAAGTGGTCAATCAAGCAACTATTTTTCCGATGAAAAATAGTAAGGAGGAAAGGGTTTATACAGTAATCTCCGTTTGAAGTTTGAGAGATAGGGGCCCAACTCCACAAATCAAGTGGAGATTTATTAAAAAACCTCCTACTCCCAGAAGCTTCAACACGAGATGTTACCTTTGCCAGGAGTTAAAAATAAGCCTCATTAGATATAAATTTACGAAGCAACTATCAAACGTAATGAACTAATATCTAAATGCCATCATAAGAATAGATTTAAACTCATATGAAAAATGTTAAAGATAGAAAAATTGATTGTGATAACAATAAGTAAAAAAGTAAATTTGGCAACCGTAATCGAGGGTGACCCGAAGGCTCCCTTTTCAGTAGCTACTACACCGAGGTGTAGGGGAGGGCTCTTCTCCATTTCCGGGATTGCTCCACTTTACCCTTGATACGTACCATATATGCAGAGTGCAAAGCAAGGTGACATAAAGTAGCATTCTTTGAGTCTTTAGTATGACTCGACCTAGGATTGAAACCCGGTCTCCCGGATCATTACTATTAATATCATTGGCAATGTAGTAATGGTTACAATAATAATAAAGATAAATTAGTGATAGTAGTAATTATAAGTAAAGTAAAGTTGGCGACCTTAGTTAAGGGTGATCCAAAGGCTCCCTTTTCAATAGCTACTACACCGAGGTTTTGGGGATGGCGCTATATTATTTCCGGGATTACTCCACTTTATCCTTGATCCTTACCTCATAATGCTGAGTGTTAAGCAAGGCGGCCTCAAGTATCATTTTTTGAGTCTTTGGTATGACTCAACCTGGGATTGTACCCCGATCTCCCGGACCATTGGCGAACGTTCTACTCATTAAGCCAATGGACCGGTTGTTATTAGTAATAGTATTTATCACTACGTTTTCCTTAATGAATATACGAATTAATAGAGAGATTTTTTTCTTAAAATAAAATACGTTAATTTATTGACAAGATTTTAGTGGCTGAAGGTTTTGTAATTTTTCTTTATGTTTTTTTTTGTTAGATACATTAGGATATATGACACTAGACGATGACATTATATCCAGTTTTGACATCAACTTCCAGCCCTTGTCTTTTTGCTTTCCAATTATTTTAAGCGAGTAAGGATTTTTGAAAAACTATTTAAGTATTAAAAGTTTTTTTTCTCTCCATTGTGTGAGATTAGTTTCTCTTATTGAGGAGCCAGGTAAAATAAATTCATGTAAGCCAATTTAATTTGTTGAATTTTTTTCAATTATATATATATATATATATATATATATATATATATATATATATATATATATATATGTCTGGTATATATTAATGTACTATAGAGTGAATTAAAAAAGGCGACTTTAACTATCTCATTCGGTTCTAAAAACCTACTCTATGCAAAATCCGAACAAAAAGTAGTTGATTGTTCCGTGACTAATTTGTATTTCTTTTTCTCTTCATTTTCTGAATTAATCAATATCGTTTTACAATATCTATCTATCTATCTATCTATCTATATTGTAAAATGAAAATGACTAATTCGGAAAACGAAGAGAAAATGAAATACGAATTATATATATATATATATATATATATATATATATATATATATATATATGTGTGTGTGTGTGTGTGTGTGTGTGTGTGTGTGTATGTGTGTGTGTGTGTGTGTGTTTCAGATAAGTAAGTAGGCAATATTACACGTTTGTAAATAACGAAAATATAATATTTTGCTGTTTTTGAAATTTTCAAAATCTGAGTTTCTAAGATAATTAATTATAACCATGAAATAATATATTATAATATAATGTTGTATATAATATGATATAATATGATATGATTATGAAAAAGTAAAAAGGATACAAAAACAAAATAAAAGCAAACCAAAAAAATAAAAAACCCAGAAAAAACAGCAATCATTAATAAAACAAAACAAAAAGAAAATATTGACGGAAAAATGAGGCTAGTTAAAATTCAACAGAAATTACTTATTCATTTTAACTTTTATCCTCATGTTGATTGTTATATCATCAACGCTTCAGATGTTTCTCAAATGAATAATTAGGATTATAATACATTTTTTCTGTTATCCTTATTTCTTGTTTCGTAATCATTTACAGAGAACTTATTGCCTGGAAGCTTTGATCAACAAATTCGTCTTTGAGATCGCTATCGGTGTAGTGAAGTAACTACTTAAAGGGTGGCTCACTATTGTAGTCTTATGTCAGACTTAGAAAGGTTAGTAAATACACATCAGCACAGAATTCGTTTAAGAACGCCAACAGAATAACACAAGTCATTGACAAGAAATTATAAGGGCTTCATTTCAGTGGTCTTACGTCATTCTAAGCATAAGTTGGTAAATACTTCTTGGTACTATTAACATATATTCATTTATACATATACATATACGTACATAAATGAACGCAAACGCTTTCACATGGAAGCGTGCGCGTGCACACACACACACACACACACACACACACACACACACACACACACACACATGTAAACATGACGCAACAATTAGCACTTATCTCAATATTTTGTGAATTACACCCACTCTCTAATTATATATATGTATATCTAAGAATATGTGTAGTTAGCAGCAGTCCTTCATTTAAGCATGTCTGATTAAATAATAAATACATATTTTGCTTATATAATTTTATTATACATATATACATTTGAAATATGTTTAGTTAGGTAGCCGTCTTTCATTTAAGCATGTTTGATTAAATAATAAAGACATATTTTGTCAATATAATTTAATTAAGATCCTTTCAAATTTCCTGACAAGAGTTTTGGTTTTAGGTTAGAGTTGGTAGATGAATTTACCGAAATTGTCCCCAGCGCTTTTGTACCCTTCATAGGCCATTATGAGGGGCTGTTTGCAAGCGTAAAGATTGTTTTTTTTACAAATCCTAGAACTATATATAGAAAAGAAACAGGAATTAATAAAATTAACTTTGAAAATAGCGACAATGTTTTGCAATGCGTTTTTTTTTATTTCTATTTTTTTATTAGTTAATAACGAAGCGAAAAAGATAGAAAATTTTTAAATATTTTATTTCTCTTGATAAATATTCTATTTCCGTTTTGTTTTAGTTTCGTTCGATGTCGTTAGCATCTTAGTTTAATCCTACAATACGTTTAGGTAATTTTGGCAATGTTAATAAAAGGAAACTTAGATAAATAACAACAACAACAAATCTTTACACTTGCAAACAACCCCTGATGATGGCCTATGAAGGGCCCGAAAGCACTCTGGACAATTTTGGTAAATTCATCTACCAACTCCAAACTAAAATCATAACACTTGTCAGGAAACTTGACTGGATTCTAATAAAATTAAAAAGACAAAATGTGTCTTTATTATTTAATCAAACATGCTTGAATATGTATATTTATATATACACACACACACACACAAACGCTCGGTATCACACACACACGCACACACACACACACACACACGCACGTATAAGAGAAGGTGTTCGTGGTGTAATGGTTATCGTCGAAGGAAATGTACATGGCAACTCGAGTTCAAATCCTGGACAAAGCTGTTGGCATTTTACCTCGCGAAAGGTATGAATCCAACTATTTTCTCTCCAACTATGGATAAAATAATCGGGCAGAATGGGTTCCTTAACCTTGAGAAAAACTACGAATTTAAAGCTGTAAAACTCCGCTTAAAAATCTGACCGTGCATAGAATTCAACTTGGGCGGAGGGTTTAATACACACACACACACACACACACACACATATATATATATATATATACTCAGACATGCTTGGTATAACACACACACCCACACTTTCATGCACACATGTATGTAAATATGTCATGACAGTCGAATGCATACATCTATATAACAACATTTGTGCGTTTCCATCTGTGTATAAATATATATATATATATATATATATATATATTATCATCCACAGAAAGACTGTTTCGTTGTATTTGATATATATATATATATATATATATATATATATATATGTTTCCACGTGTGTATATATACACGCAAATATATATATGCGTATATAAATATTTGTCATATATACATCGTATATCTATATAAATAGATAAGTAAATATATATATATGTATTTTGCACGTATATAATATTTCTACAATTGTATTTCTTTATATATATATATATATATATGTATGTATGTATGTATATATTATATATTTTGTTATTTCTATATGTCATGCCACGTATATAAATATATATATCGTGTTACAAGTGTTCTTAATATATATATATATATATATATATATATATATATATATATATATATATATATATATATATATATAAACTTATCTTGTGGCGTTTAGCGAGCTCATATTTTGAACCGTTTCATAAATAGACTTTGGTCAATCTTTATTGGCTCTACTGTAATGTGACCTTTCGTCCTCATCTTGGTTGTTATAGTCACAATATTTCAATGTCATATTCAATCGTGTAACGGTTAAGAAGTTAGATTGCAGCCCATTATTAGTAAATAACTCTCAAACTCTTTGGATAGATTTCTGTGTGTATATATATATATATATATATATACACACACAGAAAGAGAAATATTAAGACAAACATTATCAACCTTCTACACACAGGCACAAGAGTTTTTAAGCGCATGCTCAGTGAAAAGTAGGGTGTGCCTAGATCGTAATCTCGAACGCAAATCGCTTCTAAGTATTTCATCCGCCATTGTCTTGTCGACGCACGATTCCGATTTGGCTCTCTTTCTTATCAACGCAAACAGCTCAGCGCAGTCGACAACCGACAAAATATTTACGTCATTTTGCCAACAAATTATTGGCCCCATACAATACGGGCGTTGCTATCCCGCTTTTTAATCGAAGCTACCCAGGCAGGCCGGTCGGCAAGATGACGAGATGAAAAATGTAAGTCAGATTTGTTGTTAGAGGGAAAATGGCGACCAGGAACTAAGTGTCTAAGAATTCTGGGGGTGACGTGTTTAGTTTGGAATAAAAAAGGCGTTTTCGCAGGCAGGTTTTATTTATATCTTTTTACTTTCACTTACACTTTTTCTATTACCCCGGTTATATATATATATATATATATATATATATATATGAACAGATTAGTGTATTATATATGTACTGACTGATAAAGACAGACAAGTAGATTAAACGACTGATATGTGTGTGTTCGTATATATATATATATATATATAGGTATGCGATAGACAAATGGATAGATGTTAGCAGACGCATATATATATATATATATATATATATCGATTAGATATTAAAAAACCGAGATAGAAAGATGGATTGATAGACCCATAGTTAAACGAGTAGATATCTATTAACAGACATATATATATATATATATATATTTAAAGAGAGAGAGAGCGGGTGAGGAGAGATAGAACTAGAGAGAGAATGACAGACAGACATACAGCAGATATGGATTGACTGAGGCAAGTAGAAAGATATTGGCCGATAAACCAGCAAATATATATATATATATATATATATATATTGAGAGAGAGAGAGAGAGAGAGAGAGAGAGAGAGAGAGAGTGTGTGTGTGTGTGAGAAATCGAACTTAGGTTAACAAGGTAAAAAAAAAGAAGGTAACTTCGCTTGCTTAGCATGCTTGACAAGCAAACCATTGTTAATGATTTCGATTTTCATTAGGACCTCCATAATTCTGGTCTTGTGTCAAACTATGGACAGCTTAGTAAATTAGGACTGAGATAGGCAGACAGATGTTGACAGACTGAGAGAGCTAGCAAGTTAGATAGATACTTCCATTCGAACAGACTGAGATAAATTAGTGCTTTTTAGTTGGAGACTATCTCTTCAAAAAAAAATTCGTTTAAATCTTTGTCAAAGCGTCTATTGCAATTCTCAAACTGTCCAAGTGGAAGAGAAAAAGTGATTAAAAAGTAGACGCATAAATTTTGGTCTTTGGTGTTAGATATTCGTTACAAAGGCTTTCCAGTAGACTTTCATTCGTCTCTCTCTCTCTCTTTCTCTCTCTGACACACGTACACACACCCGTGTATATACACACACACACATCCTTATTAAAATGGGATATAGAAGTTTTATCGCTAACTTTGCTATATGTGAATAAACTTGGAGTGTCTACACCAGAAAAGAGGAAACATATAAATATGCTCCCAAACCATCTGTATGGATTTTACACTCACACTCCGACAGGAAACTTACAAAGTCTGATGATATCCTGAGGTATTCCTGGAGCGCCCTAGGTAGTTGTTTAAATAACTTTCCACATCCCGACTGAAAATGAAGGTTGTTTTTCTTAGGCACCAGTGCTCCTTTTGCATCACTATATATATATATATATATATATATATATATATATATATATTTACCAGCCCTTCCACAAAAGCAGGTGCGACATAGAGTCTATTTTAAAGCGGAGTCGAACAAGTGATGTCAAGCTTAAAAAGCCAAGTCTGCTCAACTATTTTCCATAGCTGAAGAGAGAATAGATGCATATCTTTCCTAACGTTATTAGGTGAAATGCAAACAGCTTCGTCCAAGATTTGAACTCAAGTCTTTGAGTTCATTTCCTACGATGATATCCAAAACACTGCACCACGAGCGCTTCTATGTGCTTTAAATTATATATATATATATATATATATATATATATATATATATATATATATATAGTGTTCTCCTATAGCGCCGGAGACCTGGGTTCAATATCAGGATGATTCATACCAAAGACTTAGATATTGGTACTTGATGCCGCCTTGCTTAACCCTCAGCGTTATAAGGTACGACGGATAATGGGAAAGGAGTTGTGCCCTTCCCTACACTTCCGTGTTGTAGCGATCGAAAAGGGAGCCTCCGGGTCACCCTCGACTAGAGTCGCCATCTTTACTGATCGGGAATCATATGCCATTTCGTTTGTTTACATATATATATATATATATATATATATATATATCGTCGAAGAAACAAGAGTTTTTTGCTATTTTTCGCTTTTGTCTCCATTGACATCAATGCACTTGATCAAGTAATTGTTAAGCACTGCAATCCATTCACAGAAGAAGGTGGTATCTTAGTCCTCAAAAAGCTCTTCCACAGCACATAAGACCTCATCATTGTTTCCAAAATAGCAATCACACATGTTGGATTTGAATTTAGGAATAAGAAAGAAGTCAGACTAAGCTAATAAGTTTGGTGAGTAAGAAGCATGGGGTAGCAATTCAAGTCACGGTTGGCTTTTCACCTAATACAACGTAAGCAGTGTGAACGGGTGCGTTATCCTGGAACAAGGACAAACCTACCCTCAGGTTCCCTTTCCATAAATATATATCTATATCCTTGCCTTTGAGGTCATAATAATTACGCGGACGAGTATTTCTAATCCACTTGGGAAGACCTGGCCTTGGAGGTGACCGTATTCTCTGTAAAGAGTTCGGATGTAACTTGCAAGACACATTCAGGTTAATCAGCCACGCAATTAACATGACTATTTGACTTGGCGTCTCTTATATGCGATAGGAATTGTTGACTCATTTGTTGAGTCTCGGCTTTGTGGTCGTTGGTTCGATCCCTGTTGTGGAAATCACGGTATACACTGCTGATGAGACCTAATAAGGACGAAACAGCTATCCAATGTTTCCGTATGTCGTGTGTCAGTGTTCGCCGGATATTCTGACCATGGTCCTATTTACCAACCCCTCCGCTCGGGCAGGATATGACACAAGGTCAATTTTTAAGCGGAGTTTAACAGGTTTTGAATTCAGAGTTTTCCTTCTCCTAGACTAGTTGCCTCACCAAGGCTGAAGAACCTAGTCCGTCCTACTATTTACCCATAGTTGGAGGGAGAATAAGGGGGTTCATACCTTTCCCAAGGGTATTTGCCCGAAAGTGAACGTAATAGCGCGACTGGAGTACGAACTCGCGTACTACGATTCCGCAGTTCATCGCTTTAACCATTACACCATTACATATTCTGGTCATGGTCATTCAATTCACAATATAATTCCCCTACTTAAAAAATATACATTCTTCAGCGTGTAGTTTACGCTAATTGGAAGGTTTTTGTTGTTATAAGAGATTTTATTGTATTCATTGTTCTTTAAAAAGGATGACTCAATGTGTTTTTAGTGTTCTTTAAGGTTTTGCGATGGTTATATTCTCTCCCATATTATCTCTGCTAGTCTTACGGTGTTTTTTCTCATTTTAAGGCATGTTTAAAGTGTTTTTTTAAAAATTTGTCTGTGTCTCACTTTTTCTCTCTTTCTATA